>PVJL010008539.1:0-65855 GCA_004026885.1 Lyroderma lyra
CGCGCGCGCACACACGCACACACACATGCTCACACACACACGCTCACACACTCACACGCACGCACACACGCACACATGCACACACAGACATGCTCACACACGCACACGCACACACATGCTCACATGCACACATGCACACACACGTGTGTGCGCGCGCACACATGCACACACATGCTCACACACACGCGCGCACACACTCACACACACACTCACACATGCACACACACATACACACTCACACACACACGCACACATGCTCTCACACACACACGCACACACACATGTTCACACACACAAGCACACACACACACGCATGAATATGCATATGAAGTGATGCCCCAGGGCCTGTACTACGCACCGTGAATTACTATTACGCGACTTCCCACAGAATTGAGGCATCTCGCACGGTGCAATTCCATTTATGCCCACTTCCATTTTTGTGCTATTGTTTTTATATATTTTATTTCTCTCTGTATCACAAACCCCTCAGCACACTGTTAACAATTTTACCATAAAAAGCCAATTGGCTTTAAAAGCATTTGGGTGGTTTGGTATTTAAAGTAACTGGAGTGAATATATTAGAAGAAAACCAATATTATTCTGAGAAGTTGGAATTCTAAGTCCGAGCTATTCTTTCTCTCTTCGTAAGCGCAGCCGCAAGCAGGAGCTACCCCTCAGGACCGTCTGGGTGACGACCCGCCTGTCACTTTTTCCCCGTTTGGTCTGTTACGCAGGCTGAGTCTAGGCCGTTACTTGCAGGGCGTCAAGTGTGTAGCCGTTTCAGAGACACGTTCGTTCCTGAGTGTGATTCTGAATGCGGTTCGTGGTGCCTTCCTGCTTCCCGGGCCCATGTCAAGGCCCCCGGTCCACACCAGGGGGCGGAGTTAAACCAGTGCTGAGAGCCGGGGCTGCCCGCTGGGCACGGCCATCAGGGTTAGGTTCGCTGTGCGGCGGCGTGTCCGGCGTGGCGTGCTTTCCTTCCCGTTGGATCGGGCCTCTGCCGGGAACAGCCTCGCGAAGGAACTAGCGGCTGCGCCTACCGAGTCGCGGGCTTGCTCCTGAAGGTCCCTCTCTTGACGGCGACCTGAATCTCGCCGTTCTGGCTCGCTGGGCAGAAGCTGCACGCACGTGAACCGTAGCGGCTTCTTCTCTAAACAAGCAGCTAAAGAGATTGCAGACCTCGGTTCTTTCCCGTCGGATGAGAATAAAATCCTAAAGCAACACGACCTCAGGTTAGGCTTGAGCGTTGCAATCGGAAGGCAACATGCTGATGCCTCACGGACGTCTCACACACGCCCGTTTCTCAAAGGCAAAATCCGTCACAGAAACGTGACGTATCTGACGTTTGACTGACAGCAACGACCGATACCTCCTCCTCTTCGTTCGCGTGAAGGCTTTTAGGCACCAGTGACTTGATTTATAAAGTAATTAAGGTTTTACTTCTGAAAACACAATGACCACGTCACTCAAGTGGAAACTATAAATATAGAGCAGCATGTCACACTACCTCCTGTATTCTGTGATTTTAAACGTGTTTCCTTGATTCAATTAAAATAGAGCTTTCACAAGGGTGAGGGTCTCCAAACAGTGTTGTGTTTCTGACTCGGGGGGAGATGAGAAAGCCAGCCTCGGAGCTCCGTGGTCCCCCGAACGGCCCCTCTTGAAAGTGGAATAAATGAGGCATCAATGAAGAAGGCGCCTGGAGAAAGTTCTGGTGGGACTCAAAAACAGGGTCATATGTTAACGAAGCTACTTCCTGTGCCATGTTTGTTTGTGTTTTAAAACGTACCCACAAGGAAAAGTTTCGCCATTACTAGATTCTTTCGGAGTGTTTAATTTTAACATTTTTCAAAATCCCTCCAACTGCCGAGAAAGAGCAAGCTCGTTTTGCGTGTCGTCGTGCCAGCGAATGGCACCGGGCGCACTGTTGGCCGGCTACCTTGGGACGGTCTCGTGGGACAGAGAAGAGTTTAGGAGGTCACGTTCTCTAGAGTGCTCATAGTTGGTCTTCAATAGCACCGCGTTTCCTTCCTTCCATATGCAAACCAGCTGCTCTCTCTTCATTAGTCTTTCAACTAATTTAGTAATGATCCTGCTAACATTGAGGGTGAAGGTGGACTAGGGCTGTCCGGGAAGTGTCCAGCCATGTGACACGAAAAATAGAGGCATTTAAGGCTGGGTTTTCCCCCGACAGCCCCGGTACTCAGAGAAGGCATTTGAGGAAAGAATACAGACAGGTCATGGAGCTAAGAATTCATCCAAAGCAATCCTCGTTGCCGGGACCCTTGCAGTCAGTTACAGTCGTCACTGAGTCGTCATGCCTGCCACCACCTTGAGGTCAGCAGGCGAAGTATCATGGCTCCATCTGACAGTGAAGAAACTTGAGTCACAGAGAGGCTCCACGTCTGGTCTGAGTTCATAGTGCAGGAGCTAGGGCATCACCCTGAGCATTCTGACTCTATTGTTGTAAAAGTACTAACAGTCACTGACATCATTAAAGCTCTTACTGTATGACAAACACTGCCCCAAACACTTCACACGTGTCACCACACTCACTCCTTACTGCAAACCCATTATCCTTACCCCCCCTCCCCCGTCTTCCGGAAGAGGAGATGGAGCTGTGGGGGCTTCGGGCAACGTGCTACCTGGGGAAGGTTGGGTTTGCTTCTCCTGCTTTGGCCATGCTGCCGGCTGCAACCTGCCTCACACGCACTGCAACAAACTTTTTGCCTTCTTTTCCCTTTCCTGTTTTTCTGTTCTCGACCACCATGAGATCTTTGACATTATCAATCATGCGTTTCGATTTATCTTCCTTTTCTCTTTTATTCGGTCTCTCGTTTGGGGACTGAGACCCTGGCGTTGGGAAGCAGAGGGCTGACATTCTAGATCTAGCCTCACTCGGTGGTTTTGGGTAGCTCATCCAACACCTCTGGGCCTTTGTTTCCCCCAAAGAAAATCCCCAGCTAGCATTAAAGAGAAGGGATTTACAAAATCTCTTTCTATCGTTGTGTTCATGGAGTGATGCTTTCACAATCACTCCATTTTTGAAAGAAACGTTTTTTTCAATTGTGCTGTGGTGGTGTGCAACTTCAAAAGCTACACAATTCCCGAACCAAGCAGGAATGTGAAATGTATTTGATCCCACAAAACTTCATGGAGGGCCTAACCAAAAATATTGTAGGATAGCACGCGACCATACACCGTAAGCCAACCGGACCTTACCCATTCCCCAAGTGGAAAGAAGAAGAACATCAATAAGATGCCATTAGATAAGACTTTCAAAACATAATTTCATTTTCATGAAGTCCAGAATTAGGTCTGTAAAGAATGATGTTTACTTTGATTTTCTCAAGTGCAAAATTATTTCTGAGGTTCAAGATATGGTTAAGGTGACAGTGTGGGCTATTCTGGAAGGTCAGAGGCAAGAGTCACGTGTTTATAAGTCAACTGAAAATTAAGTTTAGTTTTAGTTATGACCTCTTCCAAATGGGGTACAGTAAGAAAGCGAACAGGTGAGAACCGGTTTTTATTGATTAAACTTTTCCTATTACAAAAAGTGAACATAGGAGACATTGCATGTATTAGAACCAAGAAAAAGTGTGCAAGCAGCGAACCTGATTTGCATTCCGGCATCCTGATCACCCTCCTTGGCACGGCCCTTGATTTTTCCTGAGTCTCAGTCTTCTTGTTTGCGGTGTGTGTCTTGTCTGTCTCACAAAGCTCCATTCTGGGATCATCCCTGTTTTCCTTTTATTTTTGGCACCCAAGAGATCTTACTGAGCTCCATGTGTTCAAATGCCACCTGGGAACTCACGCCTTCTCCCTTTCTTCCTAACACAGACGTCTGAATCCATGTTCAACCTCGCCATTTTGATGTCTACGAGACATCTCAAACTTAAACACCAAATTTCGGAATCAAGCCCCTCCCCCTTTCCTAGAATAATTTTTATTGTGCTTAGGTAGTAACTCCAATTGCTCAGGTCCAAAACCCTCAGAGTCGCTCACACTCCACATTTCATCCATCAGCACCTTCAGAATACAGGCAGAATCCAACCACTCCTCACCAGATCTGCTTTGTGCCACCAGCGCATCTCATGTGCCTTATTTCGTACGTCTGCTCATTGGTCTGCCCTCTTTTGCCCTCACCAACTGTGTTTGTTTCCTGTGGCCTCCAGAACAAAGCATGTACCAGTCATCGAAGTCCCACTGAGTGTCTTAGAACAATAGAAATCTACTGTTTCACAGTTCTGGAGGCTACAAGTCCAAGACCAAGGAGCTGGCAGGGCCATGCTCCCTCTGAGACTCTGAGTCGAATCTCTCCCTGCCTCTCCCTAGTTTCTGGTGGCCACCGGCAACCCTGGGTCCTCTTGGGTTTGTAGCTGTGCCATCCTGTCTCTGCCTCCATCCTCACACGGTGTTCTCTGTGTGCCTGTGTCCACGTTTTCCTGTTTTTGGAATACACCAGTCATGTTAGATCTAACCCAGTGTTATCAGCCTAATCACATCACCTTAACTTGATTACATCTGCAAAGAGGACTATGGTCATACTCACAGGTACTGAGAGTTAGATGTTCATTATATTTTGGGGGGGGAGGGGTGACACAATTCAACCCACAAGTCCAACTTTTAGAATATCCAGAATCCATCAGTCGGGGATCTCCCTGTCACCTGCCTGGTTAGTCTCCTCAGCTCTGGTCGTCACAATGTATTCTCTGTTTGCTTGTGTATTTGTTCCCCTCACTGGACTATAAGAACAAAGACACCATTCCATCAACTTTATTCACTTTAAATATAATACTCGTAGGCACGCAAAAAATATTTGTTCAACAAATAAATAACTTGGAAAAGGTTGATTTTCTTGTAGTCATGATAACAAATAACCATCCACATTGTTTTTAAATTTCCTCATTTGATCCATGACAACCTGCCTGCAGTAGACAGACTTGCGCATGTCAGCCCATCACCATCAGCACCTCCTTCTGAATACGTTTAGCCCATCAGGGATGGACCCATTGCAATCACCACGCCATGAGGTGCCCACCAATCAACAACAGTATCTCCTGAGTGACCACACTTCCGTGAGTGATACCCACCTACTTCTCTGAAAGTCACCCATCCCTGCAGGGTAGACTGAGGCCAGCATAGCTGTCTTTTTCTCTAGTCAGCAATAAGCAACACATCTTCTTTCAAATATTAAGTGTGTGTGTGGAGGAGGGGGGCTCTCATCATTCTTTGACAAATGTACACGGGAGAAAAATATGAGATATTTGGGGGAAGATATAAGGTGCTTTATAAATGTCATTTAACACTTAGCATTACGTTAATATCATGCCTTAAGATTCATTAATTGTTAGAAAAACTAGATACCTTGTCTGAATATTAAATAATTCTGAAATTATTGTATTACTTTATTTTTAATTTGGTCTATTAACACCTTGGGCTGGTTGTTTATTCATTTAGTCTCTCATTTCTTCAGCAACTTACATATTCTAACTTTATAATTAATGCAACAGCAAGTGTCATCGTGTGTCTGTTGCATCTCTCACAAAATCAACACCACGGCGGTGCACGCATTTGAGAAGCGTTTGTTCTTTGTAGCTCTGCAGTTACTGAGTGGCTACCGTGTACCGGGGCTGTGCTGCGTCCTGGGCCGATGCAGTCCCTACCTCAGGGAGCTCGGGGTCTAGGGCACAGACAGTGCGCTGGTGACGTGATGCGTGTGGACCCTCACACCGCGTTGTGAGTGCGTGGGTTGCGCACTGAGAGAGGATGTCGGGGGCCCGGACCCAGCGGAGAGGCCGCAAGCCCGCGGAGGCCGGGGCACCTACGTGCAGACGCGGGAGGGGTCGGAACGAAGGCGGTTCGCTGAGCTGCCGGAGCGCTTCCACGCAGAGTATTTATTTTGGTCCTTAGACCACCCTGGGTTCCAAGAACAAAGTGTCGATTTTATGGGCAGTTGACACAAAAGGAAAGAGAAGCCGGTGAAGGCAAGTGACTGGACAGGGAGAGACACCGGGGCAGAGTCCACCTCGTGGTGCCCCCGTCAGTGCGCTTGCCACGTGCCCAGCCCCCACACCGCCTGGGACCGCCTCGGGCTTTGCATTGCACACGGGCATTTCCTGGGGAAACGAGCTGCCTCGCACCCCACGTATTACTGGATGGAACACAATGCACGTGCATGGGAGCCCCCCGAAGATATACCTACGTCTCACCCCTTAGAACCCCTGAACGCTGCTTTACGTGGAGCCAGCGTCTTCGCAGTTGTGACCGGTTAATCGTCCTGGCTTCTCTGGGGGTGGCTCTCCATCCGACGACAAGCACCCTCCTAGAGACACCCAGGAAAAGGCGGTGACGAGGAAGACAGATGTGACCGTGGAGGCAGAGCTTGGGGTGACGAGGCCACAAGGCAAGAACCACCTCCGCCCCCAGCAGCCAAGGAAGAAGCCAGGGAGACTCTCCCCGGGACCCTTGGGAGGGGTGGCCACCCTGTGACACCTTGACATCCGACTTCCGGGTTCCCGAACTCCGCTGTTAGGGCCCCGTTCGCCGTGATTGGTCAGCGCGGCCCTGGGAAACGGATTTGTGCTCGTTTCTTGGAGGAATTAGAGCAGCTTCCCGATGGCAGTCCATCCAAACTGACAGTGATGGAACCCACCAGTCACTCCTGGGGCTGCATTCATCAAGTCAACATTCCACTATCGTCGCGGATGGTTATTACATCACGTCATACGAAAGAGTCACTGTTACTACGATAAGGGACTCATTAAGCAGCGAGTCTTCTAAGTACTGCACCTCTTTGCATTAACCACCTGACCCTCAAGACGGTGCTGTGGATTAACGCTCGCCCCAAGCCAGACTTCTCAGATAATTAGACTGAAGTCGGGCTGATGCCCCCCAGTTTCACAGTCGGTATGTGATGCAATTGGCACGTGAATAATTCCGATGTTGCCCCAGCTCTTCCCACGGTACCACAGCGCCGCGTTAGGAAATAACCGACTGTTCAGCTATTTTTCCCGAACGACGAGGATGGGCCTCTCAGGGTGCCTCACCGCTTCCTCTCTGGCTCTCTCTCTGTCTTTCCTGCTTCCCTTCCTTTCTCCTTCGCCCTCTGTCGTCTCCCTTCCTCCCTCCTCCCCTCCTGTGAATGCTCGTCAGCTGAGAGGACCCGTGTCCCCTGACACTTGGTCCAGCCGCACTATTCAGAGCTCCAATTGGCAGGTCTGAGACGACCCCAAGCCGCCGAGTCCTCTAGGGCTTTGAGATCCGGCTTCGTGGAGGAGATTTCCTGGAAGAAATGTCACATCCATTCTTTTCCGTTTCAGCTTTGGAAAGGTGGCCTGGAGACTGTCACCGAACACCAAATTTAACCTTTCAGTGATATTCGATAGAGAATAAATGAAACAGTCCATAAAACTTGGACCTCCCTAAAATAAAGATGTTAAATAAATCCCGCGAATGTGCTGGAGCTATCTGGGAGGCATCACGACTGACTTAATGAGTTGGAAACCGAGTGTTTGACTGTCCCAACTACACAAGTCACGGCTAGGACACAGTCATTGCATTTGAACGCGTGGATGGAATAAATCTGGCTAAAGAGTGGTTGGAAAGACTTTTAGGTGACTGGGAGATGACCCTTGACCTTAAGTGGGTGGCCGTAAACTAGCCTGGGAAACTCTTACACCTTCTTAGGTGACCTCGGTTCCAGAAAGCCTTTCCAACCTCATGTCCTCATGTTGTCCCAGGGTCCTTCGTACAGGTACGTCCCTTATGCACCTCCTGAGCCTACACCATTGACAGGAGCTGACTTAGAGGTGAGGAGGGCAGTATGTTCCTTGGAATAAACACAAGGCCCCATGGTGCCCTCCTGCTGGTGCTTTCTGGGTTCTTCTCAATTTAGACCCTTTTCTTTGGCCTTTTATCTTAAAATAGTGATTCTTCACTATTCTCTCCCTCCATCGCTCCCACTCTCCCCCTCTCTCTGTCTCTTTCATTTTGCTGTGGGTGGGTTCGTAGTTTTATGTTGTTGTCGTTGTTGTCGTTGTTGTTTTAACTTCGATTAGACCCGGGCTGCACCCTCTCTGTCATCCATGACTATTTTATTAGTCAGTGTTCTCCAGAGAAACAGAACCAATAGGAGAAACATAAGTTAGATAGATTAGATAGATAGATACATAGATAGACGATAAATTGATTGATAGATGATAGATAGATGAATAGATAGAAGATAGAAGATAATAGAGAGATGATAATAGACACACAGGAGATGTTTTCGGGAATTGGTTCAGACAATGACGGGCTGGCAGGTCGCAAATCCGGGCGGTCCCGGCCAGCTGGCTGGCGCTCGGGTAGGAGTTGCTGTTGCATTCTTGTGTCAGAATTGCTTCTTCTGTTCTTTTTGGGGAGTTTGTTTGATTCTTTGTTCGTTTTTCTCTCCAGCTCTGAGCTTACTCTCCCCCATCGCCGTTTCGCCTCCGCCCACCTACCCCAGGCTCTGTCCCGAGGTGACAGTAATCCTTCCTGTGCATTAAGTGACTTCAAGGTTTTTTTCCAAAATGTGTCCAAAAGCCACACAAAAAAAGTTGATATTTTTATTATTTTATGCATTTCATAATAACATTTCAAGCTGCTATGTATGTAAATGACACTATTTTTATTTTAAATTTCTGTTACATGGTAACAATCTAACCATTATATTGAATTTTAACAAAAAATACTCAAAATGTACCAAGTGGCATCATTTGGATTTAAGTACAGATAAATTAGAATCTAATGGCATTGATGACAAAACATGTATTACAAAATGTTACACGATGTGGCATAAACAACATCTTTTTTGTTGATGGTGCACGTCCCAGGAAACACATTTAAACATCCTGTAAATGCAGAAGAGTCCTTGAAACAGTTTCACACTGAGAAACAATGTTAAATAATTACAGCATTTATATTATTAAGTAAATACAGTGAAGGTGGTACATTTTATTAAAATAAATGATTACATTAAAGTCTAAAAATCTATTATTATTCATTCTTGAAAAACACAAAAACGTAGAAAAATGCACCTATAGTAGAGGGAAAAATCTTCTCGGATACACCCGAACATCACAGCAGAAGGACATTATCGTCCCTGTCCCTGCGCCCGCGGTGACTTGGCCCACGTCGTGCTGGTGAAGCAGTCTGTCCCCGCCTCTCCCCCTGAGATGCGGCCCTGGGCAGACACTGGTCACAGCTGCAAAGGAGCCGACGGGTCGCAGTCGCTCCCGCCCCAGGCACCGCATTTGCCCGGAGCAGGACCTTGCCCTGTGGGGTCCCTTAGGCCGGAGCACCCCGCGTTCCGTGACCTTTTGGCACCGGGCCTGTGTGTGTGTGTGTGTGTGTGTGTGTGTGTGTATGTGTGTGTGTACGTGTCACGTGTGCACACATGTTAACACACATCATCTGTCCTGCTTTGCAAGGAAGAAAAGCATCTCGAGTTAGACAGTCCTGCTGTGCCACCTGGACAAATTAGCTCCTGACGCATTTATTAAAAGGCCAATCTGGTGGCTGTCTGTCTGCTGTCAGCGCTGGTTCGCCGTCTCCCAGTAACGGAGGCACGGACGGGCTTGTCCAAAGGCGTGAGCGTTCGTTGAAATGGCACATGAGCGACTGAAGCCACCAGCCCGCACGGAGAACCCGACGCTGCCCACGAGACCAGCACCCTGGCCCAGGCGGACCTGCCCGTCCTCAGCGAGCTGCCCCTGTGCCTCCCGGAACCCGGCCACCTCTCTCTGCTCGCTGCTGCGCCTCGTGCTTTGCGCCTTGGTAGCTTCTCGGAGCAGCCGGCGTCGGCTTGTTAGCGGGACCGCTCCCAGGCGCAGGACGCCCCTTGCTGAGCAGGACCCTCACGCAGAACCGCCTGCTAAGCCGCTCCTCCTTCTCATGCCCTTCGGAAGCAGCTGCATCTGCAGGTTTCCCGGGAAAAGCTGGGTACGAACACCCCATTGCTTCTCTGCTCAGGAAGGGGGATCGTGGTGCCGGCACTTGAAAAGACCCACCTGCCCGGGCAGAGCCGCTCGGAGTCCCCAGCCTGAAGCATCTGCATTTCTGTTCCTAGTAATTGAGGGTTCTTGGCACATGTCATTACAAGATTGCTTTTATCTCTCAGTAAATCCTCATTTTGTGGTCGTGTGTTCCCTTGGGAAATGTGCGTCTCTTAAGGCCGCAGCACACGGATAAGCACGCCTCGAAGTCAGGGACGCCGACCCAGTCAGATGCGCACTCACGAAACAGACACCAGGAAACTGAGGTAGAATGGTGTCTGCACGTCTCCCCACGTGGCCGCTAGACTCTCACACTCTCAAGCAGCCCTGATTCTCTGAAATGACCGTGTCTGCTAGCAACTCCTCGGGGCTTTACGCTTTACACAGACAAAATCCACCCAACAAGCCCTTTGGGCTCCCAGTGGGCGGCTGTGCCGCGCCTGAGCCGTCAACCCAGAAAGCGTCTGGAGACCTTGTGCCAGCGATGAGGCAGCGGCCCACGTACGACCTGTTCTGTTTCAGCTCTAATCGAAAGGCAAAGACCATCGAAGAGCTTTGAATTCTGCTTTCTGCTAGAACACAGCGCGTGGGCAAAGGCAGGCAGGGGAACGCTGGCTTTTCTGCTAGAAACCCCTCCTTGGCCAAGTTATTCTTGCTGACCCCATTCCTGTCAGGCGGGGGTGGCAGAAGCAGACCTCGTCTGTTCTCTCTAATGAGACTGGGGGATTTTTCCATCTCTGGCCTTTGGCGTAAACGTCTATGTGTCAAACCCACATGGAAAAGGCCCAGGGGACCCAAATTGCCTGAACGCACTTAGGAGGCCTGACTACACCCCAACGGGGAGAGAGTATTTTGGGTCATGCAGTAGGCTGGGTATTAGACCATGTTTGTTTGGGTTTTTTTCCATGAAAAATAACTAAAGATGCTAATGAAAACAAAATGAAATGACATCTTCCTAAAAGCACTGATGAGCTGCAAGATCGTAAGAGAGCCCGGGGCCAAAAGCCAAACAAAAATTGGAAGCTACGAGAGAAAGGGTGTGCGTTCATCCCTTTGGCCTGAGGCGCTCGTCAACGTGGGACTTGGAGGTGGTCTTCGAGTGCTCCTTAGGGCACATAGAGCGGCACAAAGTGGGTGCTCTGATGACAAGCCTCGCCCTCCTGAAACTGGAGCCCCCCCAGACTTCCATCATCACCCACCTCACTGACGACAAGGGGAGGTGCTTTGGCAACAAGCAACGCAGAGAAAACGGGGTGGGGAAAGAAGGAGAAGTGGGCACAACGAGGTGACTTTTGCAGACGTTTTGCCCCCCTCTGCACAAGCAAATTCCAACTGTCCATTTCGTTGAAAGAGCGCCCAGATTGGGACGGCTCCAGGGGGCCTGGAGAATACATCTGGAGGAACTTGCCCTTATTCTAGACCTCAAAACGTTCCACAATTAATTCTCCAAGGAATAGGGAACCATGAACCACAACCAGCAGTTCAAAGTAAAAATCAAAATCTGGGCCTGAAAATGTCTGCAACACAAAGGCAGCTACAAGGAATGACAACGCGCGCTCGTGCAGGAAGCAAACCTTTTAGTGCGGATCGTAATGGAAAGTCAAGTCAGCGCATCTGAGCGAGCTGAGGCGACGTGGCGATGAGGGTGGGGACGTGTCAGCCATTAGCGCCGGAGGTGTGGCCTGTGCTCCATTCTTCCTCCTTTCCTGGACCTCTAACTACTTGATTTTATAACTAACGAATATTCAGTAACATGCAGATATTCGGAATTCCAAATGGAGAGACGGAGGGTGGAACACACGTAGGAGCTGACGTTTCCCAGAGATGGTGGAGATCAAAGCATCGTCTCAAGAAGCCAGATGCACTCCGAGCAAGATCAACAAAACTAAGTTGACACCAAAAAACAACAGATGCAACCGGAAAGCGTGAACGACGACAGTACCCTCTGGACGGCGCCGCGTCCTCCTATCCCAGCGCCCGCTCGGCTGATGCGCGACCTCGGGCAGCAGGGTGGACGCCTGGTAGCTGAGCCCCTCGGAGCCGGGAAGCCAACCACCTCAAACTGGCCAACGGGCACAACAGTGGTCACGTAGTGTGCGCAAGAGTCTGTGATTTGGGTGGGGGTGATCCAGGAGGAGCATCCGCGCGCTGAGAGGAAACACAGGACTAGCTCGGTGTTCTGCCATGGCCCAGAATCTCCCAGAGAAAGCAAACTCCAGTCCCCCACAGCAGTGACGTGTCTTCATTGGCCACCTGCCCTGCTCGTCTCACATCTTGAGTCTCTTCCCAGGCAAATTACTTGCACCAGAAACCTTATCTCGGGGTCTGCTTTGGGACAATCCCGAGCCAGTACATGGGCCTCAACCTACCCGTTCATTCCTCCTGAATGTAGCTGCACGTGGGTCCCTCTTCCTTGGGTGCCTTCACACTGCTGCATGGGGGGCCATGGTTCTTTTGCAAGAGACACGAGACGCAGCGCAATGCTCCAGCCAGCGTCTCACGCAGTTGACACTTCCCACCCCCCTTTTCCACCCACCCCCAGATCCAAAGAAAGCAATTTGTTAGAAATGAACAAAATATGACCCAAGGCCATTCACGTGCCTAGAAAAAGTTAAATGTGAGCTGGAGCCCCGAAATTCCTGAGAAGTGACAAGGCTTGCTGTTATGTTTTGCTTTGGTGCTGACGACGGAAGAAAAACGCACACAAAACCGTCCTCGCGGTGACTCAGCCTGAGGCCAGCTCAGGCGCGACAGTGCCAGTTCATCTCAAGTGACAGGAACAAAAAGCCTTTCACAGAGGATTACTTCTCCCAAGTCGACGTGGCGGCAACGGTGCCCGTTCTCACAGCCTGCTCCTCTGAGCCTGAGCCCCTCTGCGAGTCCTCAGAGTCAGGCCGCGGGGCTGGGTACAAGCACTGCGCTCCAGGGCTAAGTGCCAGATCGGGTATCAGCTGCGACCCCGGAGCCTTTCAGGGCAGAACGGCGTCTGAAGGGGAAACACTTTTCTCCCCACCCAGAGCGAATGCTGCAGCTCTGACGTTCAGAATCCTGGCTCGAGTTTGTTTGGAGAATGCATACCTCAGCTTCTCCAGAGCAAGTTCCTCCCAGGAGAGGAATGATGGCTTCAATTAGACTTGGCTGCCCCCGTCAAAGCCTGCGATTGTGATTCCACGGGCTGTCGATGTCTTATTCCGCCACCTTTGACGGAAATTGTTGTCTGTCTGTGGCTCAGCTCCATCCATAAGCACGAAGGGTGCCCCCTGCACAATGGAACCATTGATGCCTGTGCATGGGGCGCTGCCCACAGCCCTCCCCCTACCTGCAGACGCCGCTCGCACACGGGACCCCCCACCTCTCACATTCTCTCCACAGAAGCGAGCCCCCGTGTCACGGCCGGCTGCCAGGACAAGCCCGGTGACACAGAAACCCCAGGAAGAGGCAGAGGCCAGCTGACTTCTTACGATGAAATATTAGGAAAGCTCAGAAACATGGAAAAAAACCGAACTTTAAAAACAGAAACAACAGGCACGACGGCCCAGCGATTCTTCCAGAAGCAGAGGGGCCGTGATCTTCGGGAGCTAGTGAGGTAAAATCGGGTTTCATTTTCTAGGAAGGATTCCTCTACTCATAGTCTCGCTCCAAAAATCGTCTGTTACTTTCTTCAAGTCTCTGCTCAAATACACATTCAGTCGTTAGCCTCTCAGAGAAAACCAATCCTGCTCCCTCACCGTGCCGTCTTTCGTGCTCTATTGTCCCCTTCTGATACTCCATGTAATTCACTTACTGCGTTCCTTGTCATTACACCTGACTCTGTGAGGGAAGCAATCTGTCACTTTTGTTCAAGCACCTAGAATAGTGTCTGTCCACACCGGCGCTCCCTAGAGCTCCCTGAATGAATGCAGAGGTGAATTAGTGAATTAGGGAGTTACGAGGCAGCAGCCACTGATCGAACCCATTTAGATTCAAGGACAAAATCACATTAGATCGTTCTGGATTAGGGATTGCAAATGCAAACGTCTTCAGGGCCCAGGGAGAGGCAAGCCACAGCGCTGCGGGCCAGGGACGGTCAACGGAGGGTGGTGCGACTGGGGACTGGAGAGTGCCTACCTTACTGCCCAACACAACGTCTGCAGGGTGTATGAGCGGCCACCGCGTGAGCCCTGTCGTTCTGTGCATTTTCTAACATGCCCGTATTTTCTCCCTTCTGTTTTTAATTCTTTCCAAACTTCCTGTCTCAGAAAGTCAAAATACTATAAAATCAGACTCAACTCTAATAAACTTGATGTTCCACGTTAAGGTTATCTCGTTTCTGGTCCTAATTAAAAAGAGCCACGACCAAGTATTGTTCGAGAGACCTAAAATCTCTTTCACGTGTGGGAAACAACAGTCACCCTCCGAACCGTACGGTTGACGACACGGATGCACGAGGGACACCCGGACGAGTCTAACTTCAATTCTGTGTGAACTGGCATCTTCCATTTTCCCTCTCTAGGTCCCAGGTCCCATATCTGTGTGAGAAACCCTCCGTTCTTCTCGTTTTGTGACTCCTCTCCCCCTTCCCCTGAGGCTAGACCCCAGCACCTCCCGGTTTAAGAAGCTGACGAATGCTACCGAGGGCGTTTGGTGGCCGGTCATTGTACCAGCCAGCGATGGTTGTGCAAGAAACAGCCCCAGAGCCTCGGGGCTGCACTCATGACTCTGCGGGTTGGCAGAGGTGGCCCGGATCCACACGTCCCATGCCGGCTGGCAGGGGGAGTGGCAACGGCAGCGACATCGGGCGACAAGTCTACGGAAGAAGCGTGTGCAAGCCTCCGTCTGCGTCACGTTTGGTAACGTGTCTCTAGCCAGAGGGGGGCACGAGGGTGCTCCCCGCAGATGCCCCGCGGCCCCGATACTAGCCGACTACACGTGCCCATGGCTGCTGCGGTCCCTCCACCTCCAAGGTCATGGTGGAGCTGCATCACGCCTGGGCTGCTCCCAACCAATGACTGAGTTCAAGGATGGAGGGTACGAATGAAGGCCCGTCCCACAAGGTGCACGACTCCCTAATTGGGTGACTTTGGCTTCAAGACTTGCCACGAGTCTGGCCCAAACTCGCCTCGATCTGCCCTGTAGAACCCTCTTCCTCCCTCCCCTACGCCTGTCAGGTCTGCCCCTGGGTCTGAAAATCCTTCCCACCTTCTCAGTCCTCTCCCCTCTATCCTTCCAAACCTGTCAGCTGGTCCTTCCCAACCCCATGGGGTGGCAAACCCCCGTCCCCTCCCCTGAAAGCACGGCGAGCACGCACGGGTGCCAGCTCCCCAGGAGCATGAACCTTGGGAACGAATTGTGCGTGTCCCAAACGGAGGACACTTCCCGAGGGTGCTCCGTAAAGCAACACGTTGCAAAGCAGGCCAGTGAGCAGACCCCTAGCCTAAGCCACGGTTCCCAGTCCCTGACCCCCGGGCCCCTCCCCTGAGGCGTGTCGGGGCCTTTGGACGTGATGGGATTTCACTCCCGGGATCGGGTCACGGGTGGGCCTGACATAACCACATGAGCCCTAACAAGAGGGGCCAGGAGCTGGTCCGCTGGCCCTGAGGAAGCTACCGCGTGGCAGGGGGCCTTGTGGCAATGACGTGAGAGTGGTCCCCATCCAACAGCCAGCTTGAAGGGCAGGCCCTCAGCACTCCAGCTGAAGGAGCTGAAGCTCGGAATAGCGCAGGAGCCGGAGGGGCTGCCCTGCACGGGGCCGTGCGGCCCGGCCGGCACCTGGTCCAGCCCCTTCAGACACTGAGCAGGGGACCCAGCTCCCCGCCGCCCAGACCTCTGCCGCGTGCAAAGGGCGGACCGTTCAGGGCGGTGGCGGAGTGACGCGTGCAGCCACGAAAGCCTCCCCCAGCTCCCACATGACCCCTCCAGCCTCGGATGGGCCTCACGGTCCGGCACATGTTTAGATTTTTAAGAAATATACCAAGAGGCATTCTGAGCTCAATGGGGGTGACACGGCCGTACTGTAGGTTTACCTACATTGAAGAAGTCCTTCAGGTATTGGCGAGTGACCAGGACGGCCCAGTACCTGGCGTCGGTAAGTCACGCCCCGCCCCTGCCTCCGTGGGGCCGTCCTATTGGCTGGGCGTCCCTTTTCCCCACGGGGTCTCCTGCCCGTCATCTTCAGCAGCTGCCCACCCCCACCCTGCGCTCTCCCTCCCAGGCACGCAGCCTCTGCGGTCCCCTTCAATTCAGATGACATCACCACCTAATTTCAGCCACATGGAGCAATAAATTCCACTTGGGTTGATGCCACTTTGATTTAGGGTTTCTGTTGCCTGGAAGAAAACATCGCTAGTGAACAAATCTCTTCCAGCCATCGCCCCTTCTGCAGCTCCCTTCACGGCGCAGGCCGTGAAAACCTTGCTCCGTGCCCCTGCCCTTCCTGCCCAGCCACCCCTGCCCTTCCTGTCCAGCTGTGTCCTTGGTGGCCATGACCGAGTCGCTCAGTGGGTGACGCTCTGCATTAGATTCACTAGGCCACGCCGTCCCCTCCAGCCCCTGTGTGACTCAGGAGAGGACATGGGTGCTTATTTCAGGTTTGCGTAGGTGGCACCTGAGCGGCCAGGCTGCCAGGCCCTCTGAGCCGTTCTCCTCAGTTTTCTGTCCTCGCATTATTTGTCGTTTAGACGTCTGCAGTCCTTGACACTCTGGCGTTCAGGATGGCATTCGTGTTTTGAAAAGCAAGCACATCTCTTCCCAGATGTGGTTTCGTATGAAGATTGTGCTTCCCCTGTACCCGTTCAAATAAACCGAGTCGTGGGGCTCATTGGAGTGAAGATACAGACCTCATCTGTGTCCCACGCCCGCGGTTGTGACTAATAAACATTACGACGGCCTGGTCACACGATGTGTCATGACGCGGGGAAGGACGAGGCTGGCTTCCAGGCCAGAAGTCAGCAGAGATCGTAGAGCTGGCACACCGCCGTGCTGCTGTCCCCACACCTCTGCCATTTGGAGGAAACGCCACAGTTCAGTTTGCGATGATTACGTGTCATCAATTCAAAACCCTGAGATGCACCGCCGTGCGCCCAGTGCAGGCTGGGCAGCCCTCATTTGTCATTCTGGCCCCCGAAGTCACAGGTGGGAGAGCTTGGCCACCGGGAGTCAGCTTAGAAGTAGGAAAACCCTAACATCCAGAATTACGTTGTCGAGGTAGAATGAGCGATCGCAGTGCGGGGGTTTTCCCTCAGGACTCGCCCAGCACCCCGAGTTACGGAATGTCGTCCGCAGGCCACTTCTCCTCCTACAGGGGCTGTTCCGTTCTGTGACGTACACGTGAGCCGGCGGTGTCTACGTGCGCCGTCTATGATGACAACTGTGTCCCGCCAGGACTGGGCCAGCCTCCTCCCAACTCCTGGGTGCCGCTTGGGCCCGGAGCGGGCGTGAGAGGTGACACTCACCCGGCGCTCTCCGCCGCAGGACGCTGTGAGTGAGAGGACACTGCGAGTGGGGAGGCCCAAGAAGGGAGCCTTTTCCCATCAGCACCTTCCAGGGCCCCGATGGTCGGAGGATAGGCTGCCCAGACGCCCCGTGGGAAACCGGACAGGAAACAGGCGTCAGCCTGCTCGCTGGGATAAAGCCAAGGTCCTCCTGAGGGACGCCGTGGACCTTGGCGCCCAGGTCAGGGCGGAGGGCAAGGGCGTGCGGACAGCTCGGCGTGCGGGAGCGCTGTGCCCTGGGGGCACGAGGCCGAGCCTTTGGTGGGGGGGGAGGGGTGGTGCACCTGAACTTGCTCCTCTGGCTCAAACGGTCAACGCGCGTTTTCCCTGGAAGGTCCGAGAAGGTCGCGCCTCGATGTGCAGAAGAAGCGCGCAGAGTCGCCGCGAACGTGACGGCCCCTCCCACCGGGCCGGCGCGCCTGACCCACACGGCACGACCCCCGTGTCCCGCCTGCCCTGTCCCCCCCGGTCTTACCCCAAGCCATGTTTTTTAGTTTCCCCAGATGAAGAAGTCCCCAAAGGGAAATGTTGTGCCGACGTGGAAGAGGGGACACCCGAAAACGGCAGGAGCGCTAACAGGCATCCAAGCGGACAAGTTCAAAACCTGTGCTGAGCGTCTCGTGTGTTGGGTCAAACAGGGAGTGCTGGGCAGATGACTGGCATTTAGCGCGTAAGAATAAATACACAAGTTCTTATAAATAAATTCTGGGTTTTCTTGGCTCCCCCCTCGAATGAACTTAGCAGGGTCACTTGTTATTCCCAAGTCAATTTGAGTAGCGCATTATAAATGGTGACTTCCTCACTTCCCATCTATTTAGCGCAATGATTTGCAGGTAACACACAGTGACGTCACCTAGATGTTGAATGACTCTGAGGGTCCGTGGGCATGAAGCAAGGTAAGAACGTGGGTTCCCAGCAACAGAGCCCCACTCACGCTTCCGTCTCTGGTGAACCGTCCTGGGATCAGCGTGAGACACAGGTAGACACAGAAACCAATTGTTAGGGCTTCTCAGACTCTGAGATTTGAGCCCTTAGACAATGCTGCCCATCTGATAGCTTGTCTCTTCAGACTCCATGACCTCAAGGATGACAGCCTCTACTAGTTACGGCGTTTTTGAGTAAAGAGGGAAGTCTTACGGGGCCCAGGGACACAAACTCACTATTTCTTAAATATGAATTGCATCAGGCCTCAAGGAAAAGCAGGTACATCTCTTCCCAGATGTCATAAAGTCGTAAACATGCCAACATTAGCTTATCAAATGAAAAAGAATGTGATCAGTAAACGTCATCAGAATCGTGAAAATCCTCATAGGGTTAACTATTGTCCTCTCTTAAGGCCTCAAAGGAAAGAACCTTACACCAGAAAACTCTTGAAACCCCCACCTTGAAGGGTTCAGGCAGAGACATGTAAGACTTCATGGAAGATTAGAGTAGGAGGGCAAGGCCATCCATGCACTCAAAGTATTTATCGGTGTTTTCACATCACTGCAATTAAATGCAAGCACCACAATAAAAGATGATTCGTGGCACCCTATCCACCTTAACCTAATAAGAAGAACTGATTTCTACTTAACAAGCCTCCATTTTTTATACATTTGAGAAATTTCTTTCTCTTCGCTTTCCATTTTTTGCTAGCAAATTTGCCTGGCTTGATTGCGATCATATGAAGGCCAAAGCATTCGTTTCTCCTTGGTTTGCTCATGCAATCAAGCCTTTAAATTCTAAGATAGAGTTTGTGTCCCGTTACAGTCCCAGAGGAAACTTAGGGACGTGAAATGGGAAAACGATTGAACGATCTAAATTATCTTTCGAAGCGTTGTTAAATAGGTTCTTCTGAAGTTCCCCAATGCATAGAGCTGTCTGCAGCCCAGAACATGAGACAGAAGTCTTATACGGGCCTTAGCTCCCTCCTCCTGAGAGCACAACACCAAGGCCAGAGCTCACTCTCCTTCAGCTCCCTTTCATTCAGAAATGATATCCCTTTATCATGTCACATCATGTCATCGTATCACATCACATCCTCACGGTGAAACCTCAACTCGCATTCTAACTTGGGCTCTACCTACCTTGTCTAGTCCCAATACTTGCCTTCTCTTTTCATTTAGTAGCCCCGATACAAGTAAATAGCAATTTTACATTCAGCCTAGACTCATAGTGGAAGAAAATTAAGAGTTTCAGATCATAAATGTGAGAACAGGAGCATCTCGCCTAAAGGGGGCTCTGTTAACAAGTTCCTGTCTGCCCTTCCTGTCTGCTCTCCGCCTCCTCGTGCTTCTGTGTGCCTCTCCGCCACCCTCCGTGGAATGCAGCTATGAGACCCTCTTGCCCTTTGCTTTCTTAATGGCTTGCTCCTTGTGAGGCCTTGGCGGAAGGTCAGCGAACAGGAAATCAGACAGATGTGTGCATTCGCTTCTCAGGTTCCCTCCCTCCGAGTCAGAGTGTGTTCTTCTACCTAATGCCACGCTGCTCCTGCCAGGTGGGGCCTCCCGACAGCCAGCGCTCTCACCAATCTAACGACCCCCCTTCCCCTTGCCTCTTCCCACCTGGGGAGGTAAAACTCCCCCTTGTTGTTAAACCTAGGGAGCTTCGTCATCTCTTACTCATTTACCATCCTGCCTTCCAAATAGTTCAAGCGTCCCCTTCATTCATCTCTCCTCAGTCACCCCCTTTGATGCCACTTGCTACCGGGACACTGAGAGCACTGACATTTGGGAAAGCTGCTTCCGCACTCAAGCACGTCTGGGGACCGTCACTGAGTCGGAGCTCTGCTCCACGGGGAAGCACGCAGCTGCCTCGTGAACAGCCCGGAGCACAGTGGTGCCGCACGTCCTGTGACTGCGACCTGAGGTGCCATTCCAGGATCTCAGACACGATCTGTCTTCATTGTAGGCAATGTGAGGACGTTCGATTTCGGTGTCTGAATTTTAAACAAACTGAGCATACGCTGCGCTCTCTCCGCTTCTGATCCAACTTTAATTAGATTCCAGAATAGATGTGCAAGCAGAACCATAATTCAAGAAGACGTGACTCTTCTCTGCTCCAGAAATCTGCCGGAATCGTAGATGTAATTGAGCTGCCTCAGCTGCACCTCACACCTTTGTTTCACACGTTCCTTTCCGTTCATAATCAGATGTAAGAATATCTCATGACAAAAAAAAGTTTTCTTCTATTGCCCTATTTTCTCACTTCAAGTCGATTATTCAGGTTATAATTCGAATCTTCTCATGAACATGATAAGCTTTTAGTTCATTTTTTCAAATGTTTTGACAGTGGCCCACATCATAATAGAGACACATAAATAGATACACAAAGACATGTACACAATTTACTGCACAAAAGTTTCATTAATCAATAACTTTACTACACGTAATGAATCCTAATAGTTAATATCTTATTCTATTTAGAACAACAATCTAGCTATAACCCATGAAAATGACTGTATGGCCCACCAGGGACTGGGACATTTAGTTTGAAAGGCTTTAAGTCAATTAATAGGTGAACAGAAAGATTAGACATCAAGTAAGGCAAATGAGAAGACCATAAAATTCAGGAATTAGCCCAGTTATAATTAAATAAAGTTTAGTTAAACTTGCAAAAAATGTATTTAAAGCAAATCCTTAATGATTTAAGTATTGCTATTTTGAATAAATAATGGATGAACATTAATATTCAAAATAACAAATAATTTAAATAAAATTTTAAGTGAAATTTATTTACAGCAAACCAATATTTTCTATGGTCATGTCTAATCAAAAATAATTTCACGGGCACTAGAATAATACCCTTCATTCAGTAAAAATGAGTGTCATTGTTACTACAGGGGTACCTTGGTACTCAGCGTTAACTGGTTCCATCCAGGAGGCACAGGGGGTACCAAACAAATGATGAGAACAGAGACAGAATTTTTGCATCAGAATGAGTCGAGTACCAAATTCGATGAGTTTCAGAGCAGTCAGGCACCCAAGTATGACTCTACTTTCATTTAAATCTACACAACAAAACACATTTCAACATGGGAGCCCTACGCTTTGCCCAGAGACCGTTTCCTCTTGGACAAAATGTCAATGCACTCAGCCACGCTCCTGAATGTCAAAATGAAGTGCAACTTTTCCAGGCAGGAATGTGACTCCCTCTGGCAATCACTCTATTATTGTCACAAGCCGAGATTCTGTCTCCCTGGGTTTGAGGCAGAACAATGCATGCTCATCCAGGCTCCCAAATCTCTCACTGCTGATAATGACACCTTCTTAAGAGATACACAAATGAACAAACACCTTAGTGAACATGACATTGCTTTTCATGGATTGGGAGCACACACAAGAGTGTGACAGCCATTGGAGCGTCTGACCATGTCCCAGCCCTCTCCTTCTGGGCACGTGAAGAACAGCATTTACCCCACGTGAATGGTTGAAATCTGAGAGGAAGATTCAATATGTGCAGAGGCTCAGCCTGGGTCACGAAGGAAGGACAATGTCAATGTGGGGACGAAATCCGGACCCCCTCAGTGGGACAGGAAATAAGCCTTGGTCGTCGGAAGCCCCTGAGAGTCAGCGTAAGCTCGCTGACATAGTTGTCTGCAGAATGTGATGTAGGAACATCTCGTGTGAAAACATCTCCGGTCTCTGTCCAGATCCCCAAAACAATTTTGCGCTCTTTCCAAAGGCTTGAAAGCCGTGAGAATTTAATAAAGAAGCTTTCAAAAGAAGTGACTGCACTTAGCCCATCAAAAAATATACAGAAATCCTCTTGAAGAGAACATATCTCCTCTGGAGATTTAATTTCTCAGGAGAAAAAAAAATTTCTATCAGGACACCTCATTTAGGTTTCATAAAGCAAGATTTTTCTGACCCTTAAGCCATCAAGCTGACCACCTTTTAGCTGTTCACAGTGAAGAAAGATGGCTCCATCCTAGTTCACTTGGAAAGACTAGATGTTTCTGGGCTTTGTCCGCTGACTGGCCGGGAGGCCTCCGACAGGCGCTCTTCTGCTCGGGACCACCAGGAGTCCCTCGTGGGCAGGGCGTTCCCCCCAACACCGTACGGACCGGGTCACATACCACATTCAAAGATTTTTTTTTTATTCATTTTTATTGTTAGACGTATTGGGGTGACATCTGTTAGCAAGGATGACACAGGTTTCAGGCATACAGTTCTACAGTGCATTGTCACCTTGATGTATAATAAGTTCACCACCTACTGTGACTTCTCTTTCCGTCACCTTATATTTAGCTTCGGGAAGCTAGATTTTTTTTTAAATGCATTCTTCAGATGATTCCACACCGAACCAAATATCAACTTACAAGTGAAGCTTCCAGAGTCAAAACACGTGCAAACTACCACCACATTGAAAGTCTTTAAATGAATGACCTCATCCTAAATGTCATTAGAGTCTTCCCTTCCCTAGCAGTGAAGACACCACCCTTCAGATTCCAAAGAACGTAAAACATCCTATATCCATGTAGTAAAACAATATTTTTTTACTGTGCTGGACGATTCTTTTTATTAATTCAAAGATACACTGACAATGGCTTCAAAATGTAGTCAGTTGCTCCGGCCACTTACCGTCATTTCTCTCGGTGTCTTACACACGTGAGCACTACCGAAGAGACATGCCAGGTATACTCAGTTAGGTGCCTGGGCTCTGGGAAAGCAGAAGACAACACATGCCCCCTCTTCAGGAGAGAAAAGTACCAGGGGGGCCCCCAAAACCCAGACTCTATTTATAAAAATCGTGTATTTATTCTTACAATTTTAAACTTGAGTCACCTTCAAACTACTCTCCGTTGGATGCAGTGCACCTATCCAGGTGCTCTTCCCACATCGCAAAACAGGTTTTTAACTTGTCGATTTGAACGCCTTTCAGAGCTTCTGCTGTTTTCTGTGTCACCTCCTCCACACTGGCACAACTTTTCCCTGAGGGGACTTTTTCCATCCAGGGAAACAAACAAACAAAGTCTTTTGGGGCAAGATTGGGTGAATACAGAGGGTAGGGCACGGGGTCAGGCTGTTTTTGCTGAACCCTCAGCGCGGGGTGGGCAGGTGCGCTGTCAGGTGCACCTTGTTGTGTCCATCACTCATCGTGACGTGGGCGAATGTGTTGAAAGAGGCTCCAAAACGTTCACTGAAGCCGCACGCAGCCTCTCACCACCACGCCAGCCGGTGCATGGATGAAGATGGGTTCTAGAACACTCACCCAGCGAAGGAGCCTGTGCTACAAGGGCCCCGCCCTCCAGAAGATCATTCCATTCTTTTTGGTGGGGGTCCCCCCTCATATGCATGGTAACTCAGAAAATGGTCTAAAGTAGTGATGCAGATCACCTGAATTAAATTTTCTTGCTAGAACTCAAAACAAGTGAACCTAATGCTGTATGTAGTTGATAACTTACAAAGATGAACTATTCCAAAATACTTTAAAATACAGTAATTTATATCATACATGCCTAGTGAGATATACCTACGAATGCAAAAGAACAGCAAAAATATCAAACTGTTACTGTAATCATTAAAAAGATCTACTTACTAGGGGTCACGCTTCTAACAGCCACAACTGAGCTCTTTCATCTTGGAGGCAAAAGGCAATGAGTGCTGCTCGTTGCTGTCTTTATAAAAAGGAAGCATATAACAATAAAAATAGAGAGAGACAGATATAGATACATAAATAACAAAAAGTTGTGCTGATCACAGTGTGCCTTACGCCCTTGGTCTTGTACGTCCTCTGTGGGAACATTTCAAGTTACATACAGCCGTATTTGTAATTACGAGGGGCTCACTCCGAATCGGAAAACCTGGTGGAATGTGAGGATATAGACAGGCATTTCGGGTGCCTTTCCAAAGGTCTTGGCTCCCACAAAACCCCAAGTGCAGTTGGCCAACCACGTTCACCCTTAATTTTCGAGCTCATGTGTATTTTAAGGGAAACTCAATCCATATGTTTCTGAATCATGGACATTAAACCCATTAAGATTTTTTGTTTGGTAAGAGCTTTCTAAATCCCAAGACGACTTAGGAGACTTTTTATAGCCTGTTTATTTTGAAGCAAAGAAGTCGTGTTTTGCTGACAGTAAACAAGATTTAAATGTAAGAAACTTTGAGGCTTAGACAAAACCAGAGTTCAAGAAAGTTTAGGCAGGCCCAACCTGTGCAGAACTCGTTAGTTGATTCTTCCGAGTTACTCGACCCAAAGCAGAAATAGCGACGTTATTTTTGTAAACACCGTATTTTCGGACAGCGTGGCTCTTTTACTGGAGGCAATCATTAGTCATTCAACGGAATTGCCTATTTATACCTTTTTCAGTGGAAACATTTCCAAAAGTGTCACTGCTTTTGAGTTACGATGTGTGGCTTGATTTCAGTTTGTGTGCAAACTCTCAGGTGCTCTTGGCAAAATCTTAATTAATTCACACGCTGTTAATTTGGAATTTATGATTTGGGGGAGAGTTTTCTAATGATTCAGCCTACAGAAGAGGATTTGAAAGCAAATTTATAGACAAGCAAGAGTTGGGTAGGGTCTTATCTCACCTGTTTATAATAGCAAACTTCATTAAAGTATCTAATGAGCACTCCTTTTCACATAAAAATATATACTCATTATAAATAACTGCCTATTATTGAAGACAGTTACTAAAATACTCCAGTTGTCAAAACCTAATATACCTAGATCTAGTCATTGTGTGGGTACTTGATAGTAACGAAATATAATTTATCTAATTAACCTATCATTTGGGTTAGCCATTCCTCTTATTTGCCTGAATTACAGATGTGTGCTTCCTGGTGTCAGAAATTTTGCAGTTCAGACAGAGTATCAGAGTCAAGGCTGCTCCACTTAATGAAGCGACCTCATTAATTCCAACACATTCAGGTTCGGATCCCATTTAAGAGGCACTCTAGCGGCCACCTCAATCATAGTACATGCTCCAATGGTTACAGCTTTGAGAATATTAGTAGCACACACTTTATTAATTTAAGTGTCTTGAAATAAGTCAATGCATGGCAACAATAAATGCATTTATGTATTTTAAGCATGTGTTATGTGCAAGGCACCATGCTAGATACCACAGAATTATCCACGTCAACAAGAGACAGCCATTTTATCATGGGAGAAACTTGTTTAAAAATATGCAATAAATTCCAACGCAGGCTGGGTGGTAAATGCTTTGAAAATGCGCTAAAAGGCGCCAGGGCAGGACTGGAGAGAAGGCCGTGGAGAAAGCTTATGAGAATGGGAACTGGGCCCCGAGGAAAGAATCTACCTGTGACAGGTGGGAGGGAACGGAGATGCAGGGAGCGGAGATGCAGGGAGTCGTCCCCAGCAAAGGTGGGAAGCACCATAGACAAAGTCAAGGAAGATGGGCACAGCGACCAGGTTTGGGGTACCCCAAAGAATTTGACAGGACTAAAGCGCAGGTGGTGAGAAAAGATTAGCTTAAAGGTAGCTGGGTACTAGCTTAAAGGTAAATAGACAGCAGGAGACCGTAGGACAACAGACAGTCCATTTTACATGGGACAGAAAACAACGGTCCTGTCCCATTTCACATGGTCCATAGGGTCAGCCTTGTCTCCCTGCACATTCCAGGCGTCAGGAGGCTGACGGTGCATACCATTTGCAACGGGTGGGATCGGTGTTTTCTATCCTGTTTAAAGCAGGACATCTGGTCAGCCTACAACAAGAAGACTGCTTTTCTCCCTCCAGTAAAAGGAATTTAAGAAAGAAAAGAAGAGAGAAGGAGAGAAACAGAAAAAGGGGTGGGGAGAGAGAGAGAGACAGAATAAAAACATATTTTCTTGTGAGAATCCTAACCGCGTATACAATGCATTATTTATTTTTACTGAAATAGCTTTGAAGTGGACATTGAGAGAATAAAATAACAAATGATTGTGTCATCGATCTCAACAAAAGAGATGAAATGGATTCTTCTGTCAACTTTAAAGCTCTGGCAGCAAACAAGTTTTTGAATAATTTCAGGGTTCAGTTCCTCCGTGGATTTAAAAAAAGAAACAGGCATGCCTCCCTTTAACATGTCGGGGACACCTAACTGGCACACACATGGCGGGTACGGGCTCTAACAGTGGGCGCTGTCCTGTGTTCATCCGTCAAAGCACCGAAAGCCTTAGTGTCACCTAATGTATTACCCCTGACAAAGAATGAGATTACACAGATAACTGAAATATTCTATAAACTTTCAACACCTTACATAAAAAGTTTCCATATTTCTGGACCCAATGGTCATGCCAGTCAGTGGTCCCACACAGAGAAAGTCCTGTCAGTTTCTACGTTAACCCACTGGTTCAGGGTATTTTACTGGTTTCTTTTTAAAAGTCTTTTTAAAGGAATACCCTAGGTGAAGGGGAGGCGTCTCTCTGTCCTGCGGCTGCTTCGCGCATCATAAAAATCATCAGAAGGTAGAAGGTAGACGTCGGAGAGATCAAACAAGGCCAAATTATCTTCACAGCAAACCGTCTGAAACCGTTCAAAAAAGACATCCTTTATTTAAAAAAATAGCTAGCACAAACACTTTTTTGTGTGTCATTTTTTATGGTAGTATTATTGTAGATATCACACACAAGTTTATAGCTCAATCAATTTTCACACCCCCCAAAAATCAACCTATTAACCAGCATCCACTAAAAACGAAAATGGGGAGTTCCCTGATGGTGTAGCGGCTTAAGGCTTCGGCGCTGGCGCTGTCGGTGCTGCGGCCTGGGTTCGATTCCTGGTCAGGGAGCTACCCACATACCAACAAGCAAAAAAAAAAAAAAAAAACGAAAATGCCCTTGGGGTCCCCTCCAGTCACTGATGATGCTCTCAAGATAACCGCTAGTCAGACATGACTTGGCCAGCTTGGAACTCGATGTAAACAGAATTACATCTGACATTGTTTTTTGTCCGCTTTCGTTTACTCAGCATCACACTCATGAGAGTCATGTGTATTATGTTATGTTGTTCTAGACCACCCATTCTCATTGTTGCGTGGTATTCCTTTGTGTGTATTTATCCATTCTGCTGTGAGTGGGCATTTGGATCATTTCTGGCTATTTTGAATAGTGCCATAGTGAACATTCTTGGATATGTCCATGGTGAACATATGTGTGAGTGTGTGTGTGTGTGTTTGTGTGTGTGTGTGTTAGGTATGTATCTAGGGGTGGAATGCCAGTCATAGTGTACGCGTATAGTTAAATTTAGTAGATATTGCCCAGTGGCTTTCCCAGGTATACCAACGCACACTCCCAGCAGCGGGGTATGAAAGTTCTGGTTGCAACACGATGAGCCAACACCTGAAACTTCCATTCTTTGTTCCTTTTGGTTATTGGATGTGGTAAGTGTGCTGTGACATCTGGGTGTGATTTTATTTTCCATTTCTCAGTAACCAATGAGGTTGAGCACATTTTCACATTTTTATTGACCACTCAGGTATCCTCTTACCCATTTTTCTACAGGTCATCTCTGTTTTTCTGTATTATTTGCTGCATTCTTTCTATATTCTGAGTATACGTTTTACAACTACCCTTTCCAACTCTGAGGGTTGGATATTTTCCCTTTGTTAATGACCTTTGTAAACAGAAGTTTCTGATTTTAATAAGGTCTAATTTATCAGTTTTTATTTGATGATGAATACTTTTTGGACTTTTTTTAAAGAAATGTTTACCAATGTCAAGATTATTGATTTTTCTTGAAAATCTTTATTATTTTTGCCTTTCACACAGCACACCACCTGGAATTTACTTTCTGTGTGGTGTGAGGTAGAAGTAATACACATTTCCTTTCAGTATGGACATCCAATGGACTCATCCTTTGCTCACTGCACTGTGGCTTGAATTTTCCATAAATCAAATACGAGTAGACGTCACAGTCTGTTTCTGGACTCTCTTCCCTTTTGTTGCTCATCTCGTCTCTTGTGGAATCTAATGCCATCGCTTTAGTGTAAGTTCTTCTTCTTCAAGATTGCCTTGTGTGTTCTTGGCCTCATGCATTTCCCAATAAATTCTGTAGTCAAGTTCCACACATACAAAAATAATTCCCACTTGGATTTAGAATAGCATTACATTAATTCAAGAATAGTTGTGGTATAACTGGCATCTTAATAATACTGAGTCTTTTAGTCCATGGTTTTCCATTTCTAAAGTCTTGCTTAATTTCTCTCTGTTTGTTGCAGATGTATAAAAATATAGTTGAGAAGGTTTATTAAATTCACTGGTGAATTCTAACAGTTGGCGTGTTCTTCAGGATTTCCTACATACACAATCATGCCCTCTGGGAATACCATCAGCTTTGCTTCCTTGTATCCAATTCTAGGATTAAAATAAATAAGGAATAAAGGTAACAGAAAAATATTATAAAAGATAACAGATAACAGGAAAGTCCAAGAATATTCAAAAGTCACATATCTTTATGCTCATTTTAATATTAGTATCCCAAATTGACAAACAGCGTATTGCCTCCTGACAGCCAAGGGCCTTTCTTGGTTAGCATCACCCGTGTTTAAGTCAGGGGTCCCCCTCACAACCTCAGGGTTCCTGCGTGGCCACAGGATTGCCATGTGCACTTCGGCTTAGAAATTCTCGCTCTGGGCACATCTGCTGAGGATGAGCACAGATAACAGACCGAGAGGTGAGCCCAGTCTGAGCAGGATGACCAGTGAAATTCGCGGAGCACGAGGAGGCTCGCGACGGGGAGAAGCACCTGGGGTGCTGGGAGTCCGTGCTCCCTGCCCTCCTCTTCCTTGAGAAGAAGTCCTTCTGTGTAGGAAACATCTGTGCTACGTAGGGGGTTAAGAAATGGACAGTTAAATCACAGCAAGATGGCTTTCTTCACAGGTAGATTGTCTGAGTCTTTGGAAAAACACCTTTCTTTGAATGGCCATTGTTATTTCATTTTGCGTTTTTATTGCCCTGTAAGAGGCGAATCTGATCTACTGCAAAAGCCCAAGAGCACAGGTGATTTGATTTCTATGCATTTCCATGGTATTAAAATAAGAATCAGAAAGAATGAAGACAATTATTTCTCCTGCAGTGCTGGAAGTTACAAAGGCAATTTCTCCTTTTGCATTTCCTCTGTAGTGCACACCAGAGGCTCAGAAGGTGGCCCTTGAGGATATAAGCAAACATTTGAGGCTCGTTTCTGCTCATCGCAGTGCTGTGTTTATGCCTGTGTTGTGCACAGGGCCAGTCCCACATGAACGGCCTGGTGTCGTTGGACCCACGGGGCTCCAGGGACACGGAGGCAGTGCAGTGTGAAGAAGGCCCGTGACGCCAGCAGAAACACAGAGCGGAGCTTGGAGAGGCTGCGTGCAAACACGTCTCAGGCTGAGCAAAGCATTTTCGTGCCAGGAGTTTTTTGGAGAGATGTGCTAGTCAGGGTTCTCCGGTGAAACCCGGCCAATAGGATATACACAGATGTTAGAGAGGGGTTTATTACGCCACGAGGAACTATCTCAGGAAACGGCCCACATGCAAAGTGAAGTAAACAGCGCATCGCTTGGTCAAAACAGAGACCTGTGTCACCACCGAAGGAAGGTGCTTGGCGAACACCGACACTGCACAGCTAGCTGTCCAGCTGCGCGGCCCAACCCTCGGCCCGGCCTGGCCTTCTCCCGGATGGAAAGCTGACCTCACTGAGACCCAGCCCAGGGCCTGGTTTACTGCTTTTTACACTGCAAATGGGAAAGGGGCCCCCGGGCAGGACTGACTGCTTAGAAGAGGAGGTGGCCGAGAACCAGACCAGCGTCGAAGGTTCTGGAGAGCCCCCTCCTCCCCACCCCTCCCTCCTCCCTGGGCCTGCCTGAGTGCTGAGCAGAGCACTGAGCCCTTTGCCCAACGGCCTGCTCGGAGGCCAAAATTGTCCCAAGCGGGGACCGAGCCTTCTCCCCCACGGTGCCGGGGCCCCGAGCATCCCCGGCCCGGAAACGAGGTGGGAGTGTTTTCCTGCTCACACAGAAGTCTCCCCAGTATTTCCTTGGGAGGCCTGGGCTAAGCTGAGAAAGGCACTCACCCTCCGCCCCGGTAAGAACAAGCGGGCCGCAGCGCTGACCGTGGGCTGTGGAGGCTGAGGACGAGAAAGGACAGGCTGGCTGGCAGATGGGGGCTGAGCAGGCCAACCAGATGTCCCATCTCCAACAGGACAGGGACAACGGCGCTGTCCCACTTCAAACGGGACGTAGGGTCAGCCGAGTCTCGCTGGGCTCCACTCAAGGTGTCCATAGGCGGGCCCTGTGTCCTGTTCGAAACAGGACTATTGTTTCCTGTCCCGTTTAAAACAGGGTGTCTGGTCAGCCTAAAAGTCCACCTGAGGCAGTGGCCAACGTCACCAATGACAACGGAGTCGATATCGGTCTGATAAGGTGACTGAGAAGGGACCTCTGTAGTATTCCTCTCAAAAAGCTACAACCCCGTCACACCACGAGGACAACATCAGACACGCCCGAGTCCAAGGACGTTTTACAAGAGCCCTGAATTCACAGATGAGGGGAGACCACGGAGAGATGATGACTGAAGCAGCAGGATATCCCGAAGGGGGTCCTGGGCACGAAGAGACACCCGTGGGAAAACATGACAAATCCAAATAAAATGCAGAGTCTGGGTGACAGGTAGGAACCGTGTGCGCTTCACAGCAGCGATGAATGTGCCACAGAAGTGTTAACACTGGGAAATGGGGAGAGTATGTGGGAGCCCTGCCACTTCTGTATAAATCTAAAATTGTTCCACAATAAAAAGCTTATCTTAAAAAGAGAGAGAGAGAGAGACAGAGAGAGAGAGAGAGAAAGCTGTATCACCAAAGACGGAGTGCAGAACTCTGCCGCAGGCTAGCCCTGCGATGCCAACACACAAATAAAAGTGAAAATCATGACACTTAAGCGTTAGAGATACCGGAAGGGTGGGTAAGTGGGTGTGTAACAGGGAAATTAAAAGAAAAAAAGAAAAAATTATGTTAGCTTATTTTAAACTTCCTCAACTATTAAAAATTCCAAGTAAAGGTAAAGGTTTCATGGCAAAAAAAAAAAAACTTAATATATCGAAATAAGTTTAACTTGACAAAACGTAACATAATAGTTGTGTTCAGACGAACGGTGGGGCAATTCGCTGTGCTCGTGTGCTGGAGCCAAGAGGGACAGTCTGGGGCCCAGCGGAACAGATGGTGTGCAGAAACGAAGGCCAGCCCAAAGCTCCCCGATAAGTCAGTTAAAATTAAAGGGAACAAAAATGCTGAAATGTGTACGCGTTTGATGTGTGCGTCGGGCACGCTAGCCGACTGACAAGACAACAAATTGCAGCTTGATTTTCATCCCCACAACAGAAATTCTAATTCAGGGAATTTCTCTGTAATTATTTTAACTGACTCTCATTACACACACACACACACACACACACACACACACTATATTTTTTGACAAATAACTGAATAGTTAACAATTCCAAGGCTCAATAACTTCAACAAGGGTTTGATAAGTGGAAAAACATCCTCCAACCCCACTAACAATGTAACTGGAAATATGGAAAAATGTCCCCAGTTTACAAAAAGAAATCCCCGAACCACACAAACCAAAGAAAGAAAGAACCCGAACTGCTGACTTAGCACTGGGGTTGAGGGGGGCGCAGATGAAGACGTGGTAGGAAGGCAATTACGAAAAGATGGGGGGCCGCCAGACCAGCTCGTGCCCAGGGCTGAGCTAAAAATAGGACTCCTGCACGAGCCCGCGCCATGGCTCCGGATGTGGCGCTCGCTGATCCCGAGGCCTATTCCACATGACCTGATTAGCATTTAAAAATCGTGCCACCTCGTCTTTTCTTCATTGTGTCATCCATTCCCTGTCTTGGTATTTCGTTATTTGGGGCCTTAGGGGTCATGCGTAGGTACCAGGCTGCCACGTGTAACTTTTCCTGGACTCGGCAGAGGCCCCTCCGTGTCTCTTTAGGAGGCACCATCCATGCAAAGCTCTTGACCTTTGCTTCCCCAATTTTAATACACGTATTATGAACCACCGGGGGGTCACGATGCAAGTTGTGTAGGTTGGGATGGGGCTTGACATGCGCACACCTGGGACGCTCCCCAGGGCGAGCCCATGCCTGGGGTCCAGGCATCGTACTCTGAGCAGCAAGAGTCCAGAGCACCCCGAAGGGACAAGGCATGAACCAGCTTCGCGGGACTGGCCACGTCACTTCCTTCCGGGCTGCACAGCAGACAACGTCCCCAGGGATCCTGGAAAACCCGGACTCCGGGACCTTCTTTGTAGACAGCGCTCGGATGTGTCCAGTTGTTTTCCCGTTTCTGTAAGCCCGTTGTGGGTGGGGGGTGAGGGAACTCTGCAGACAGCTTAACTGTGTCCTCTAGAGCAGCGGTCCCCAACCTTTCTGGCACCAGGGACCAGGTTCATGGAAGACAATTTTTCCATGTATATGTGTGTGTGCACGCGTGCATGTGTGTGTGTCTGTGTATGTGTCTATGTGTGTGTGTGTTTGTGTGTGTGTCTCTGTGTATGTGTCTGTGTGTGTCTGTGTGTCCATGTGTATGTGTCCGTGTGTATGTGTCTGTGTGTGTATGTGTCTGTGTGTGTGTCTGTGTGTATGTCCGTATGTCAGTGTGTGTCTGTGTGAGTGTGTGTATGTGTGTGTGTATCTGTGTGTCTGTGTGTTTGTGTGTGTGTCTGTGTGTGTCTGTGTGTGTATATCTGTGTGTCTGTGTGTGTGTGTATCTGTGTGTCTGTGTGTGTATCTGTGTGTCTGTGTGTATCTGTGTCTGTGTGTGTGTGTATCTGTGTGTCTGTGTGTGTATCTGTGTGTCTGTGTATGTGTCTGTGCGTGTGTGTGTGTGTGTGTGTGTGTGTGTGTGTGTCAGGAATACACATGCGCATTCACAGTAGGGTTCGCACTCCTATGAGAATCTAATGCCGCCTCTGACCTAACAGGAGGCGGAGCTCAGGAGGTGATGGACAGGAGGCGGGGCTCAGGCGGTGATGGACAGGAGGCGGGGCTCAGGTGGTGATGGACAGGAGGCGGGGCTCAGGCGGTGATGTCAGCCGTGGGCGCCGTAAATACAGCCGAAGCTTCCTTCCCTTGCTGGCAGGCCGGTCACCTCCTGCTGTGTGCAGCCTGGTTCCTAGGAGGCCGCGGAGCGCTGCCGGTCTGTGGCCCGGAGGTTGGGGACCCCTGTTGTAGTGACGCCGCGCACTGAACGTTGAGAGCTCGCAGGAGCGAGGATGCAGCCACAGGACCAGGGATCGGCCTGGGGACACTACCGCCCTGGGCGGAACCGACGCGGGTTACAACCACCGGAAACGCACACCTGCCTCACCTTTGCTGCTAGCGCCCCTTCCTGCAGGGCTGCAGCGGGGAAAGAGCTAGAGGCTGGAGAGAGAGAAGCCGCCGGGGACACGCTGGCACGTCCCTCCCTGGACCCACAGCAGACACGGCCCGGAGGCCGCCCGAGGCAGAGTGAGGCAAGCTCTCAAGCAGCATGAAAATGTGACATGTGGTGTATCCGCGACTCCCTCCTAAAGTAACGCCTTGTTTTCCGAGCGCCGCAGACACTGCTGCCTCCGTCACTGTTAAACTCATGAACGGGCACAAAGTCACATTCCAGATGCACGCGTGGCACATCGTGGCACTGCCCAAAGCACGGTGGCCCCATCACCGGGTGCGTGTTACCTGGAAGACCTCAGTCCCATTTATGTTGCTGGTCTCTCCGAGGTAAGTACCATCTTGCATTTTGCTTTATGATGATCTTGTTTTTGTTTGTCATTTTCCCACCTATATTTGCATCCTAAAACTGTATTGTATAGTGTGTACGCTTAAACATTTTGCATGACTAGAGTCTTTCTCTGTGAAGGGGGACCCAAAAATACTTATTTATAAAAATTTGTGTATTTATTATTATGTGTTTAAACTTCAGGCACCTTCCGAGGACTCTTTTGATGCAATATATTTATCAAGACATTTTTTCTAGGCTCAAAACAGTTTTTGAACTCGATTGTGATGCCTTTTAGTATTTCTGTATTTTGTTTTGTTTTGTTTTGTTTTTAGTATTTAGTTTTTCTGCCTCTTCCGCATCAGCCAAACATTTCCCTTTGAGGACTTTTATCATCTGGGGAAACAAACAAAACAAAATGTTGCTTGGGGCAAGGTCGGGTGAACAGGGAGGGTGGGGCACGGGGGTCGTGCTGTTTTTGGTCAAAACCTGCTGAACACTCAGCACAGTGTGGGCAGGTGCGGTGTCACGCTGCACGTCATTTACGTAAATCATCCATCATGACATGGGCAAATGCATTGAAGGAATCTCCAGAAATACTCACTGGAGCCAATGCAGCCTCTCAACACAACGCTGCTGGTACACGGATGCTGATGGGCTTCTAGAACAAATACCTAGCAGGAGGGCGGGGAGGGCTTGTGCAACAAGGGGCCCACCCTCCAGAAGATCATTCCGGTGTTTGTTGAGTCTCCCCTCGTATAAAAGTAAATTAAACATGACACCATGTGGTTTTTCAACTAGAATGGACTTTCTGTTTCTAAGAGAGACAAGATGTACCAAGACGCCCAAGGCTTTCACCGAAGTTGACAAAGAGCTGCTCATAGGCAAAGTTCAACGGGGAAAAGTGAGAAGGAAGGAAGCCGCTTCGCCCTGCGTCACAGCTGGTTCCACGTGTGAGAGTCTGTTACGCTGCTCCGAGGAAAGAATGTCACAGAGTCCATCCACACGCGTGTGCAGATCGTGGCATGTGTGCCGTGATGAGCACGCGGGAGGCTTTCACACGGATAGAGCGTTTTCGTTAAACCCTTCAGCACACAGCTGCATGCTTACCTGCTTTTGCAAAACCTGGACTTCGAGAGCTGAAGGGAACCCCAAGACTCATCTTGCAAAAGCTGCATGTTTCCCAGAGAGGGAAACGAAGACCTTTATCACTGCCAGTGACCGGTCTGAAAAGACATCCCTGGTAGGTGTCTCTCAGGCCTGAAAACCCGGTCCCCTGATCCCCACAAGGTGGTGTTCTTCCTAGTGAGCCACGAGGCCAAGCAAACGATTTCAAAGAGGCAATGAAGCTAAAATAGCCAACAGATTATCGTTACTTGTTGCAAGGCCATTTCAGGGGGGAGTTGTGTCTAGTGAGCAGAACAGAAAAATCACCATAATATAAACATTATATATTTATATGAATTTGCTTTAAAAATAATGTTAAAGGAAAGCAATCATAAAAAAGAACAAAGTTGGAGGCCTCACACTTCCTGATTTCAAAACGCCTTACCAATCTGCAGTAATCAAATGAGTGCGGTGCCGGCCTACAGGCAGACACAGAGCAGTGCAACAGAGTGGAGAGCCCCAAAGCGAACGCTCGCGTACGTGGTAGGATGATTTTGATGGGGGTGCCGATTCAAGGGGGAAAGAACAGTCTTTTCAACAAACTAAAGAACTCCACTTAGAGTCCACAGTTGTTTCCAAACTCTGCTGGGACAACTATATACCCACATACAAAAGCATAAAGCCGAACCTTGCTTTACACTGTATACAAAAATTAACTCAAAAATGGATCAAAGACCTAAACATAAGAGCTAACCTTACAAGAGTATTAGAAATCATAGGAGGAGAGCCCCGTGACACCGGATTTGACAATGGCTTCTCAGCTGTGACAGCAACGGCACAGGCACCGAAGGCAAAATAGACAAATGGAAACACGCTGAACTTAAAAAGTTTTGCCCTCAAAGGAAACGACAGACTGTAAAGGCAACCCATCGAAAGGGAGAAAATATTTGCAAATTGTATAAGGATAAGAGATTAATATTCATAATATAGAGAAAACTGCTATGATTAAAAAAAAAACTTCACAGCAGCTCAAATGGTTTAAATAGAAATTTCCCCAAAGACGATAAACAGATGGCCCATGAAAAGATGTCCAACATCACTAATCACTAGGCGAATGGAGGTCAAGACCACAAGGAGATACCATCTTGCATCCATTAGGATGACTACTATCAAAAAATAAAATAAAATAAAATACAGTGTTGCCAAGGATGCAGAGAAATTGGGACTCTGTGCACGGCTGGTGTGGATGTAAAATGGTACAGCCGTGGTGAAAAACGGTACGGAGGCTCCTCCACAAGTTTAAAGTAGAATTTCCATGTGGTCTAACAAGAATGCCCACAAGAATGGAAAGCAGAGGCTCTAAAAGACACGTGTGTACGCCCATCCCAAGCAGCGTTATCCACAATAACCAAAAGGTACAAGTAACTCAAGTGCCCATTGGTGGATGAACGGGTAAATGAAATTTAAAAATACAAAATTTGGAAGTGATTTGAACAACTTCGGTGAGGGCTAGCCTGGCCACGTCCCCTTGGCGACGTCAGGATGTCCATGACGTGAGGTGGGAAGGGCAGACAGACTCCAACTCGTGGCATGGCTCTCATCTCTGTTAACTTTAGTTTGTCTTCCTTTCTAATAGTTTGCATGTTGGGGCAGGCCGCTCTCCTTAGGTCCTCAGACACGTGCACGCATGTAGTTTTTGAGGAATCTGAAGGACAGGTAGTGAGGTTTCCGTTATGATAGTTACGCCCAAAGTCATGGCGGTAACTACATGCCCTGTTGCATTCCATTCAACCCACTAAACAAAGGGATGAAATGATGTCCAAGCAGCTACAAAGAAGAAGAAGACATTGTCCCTAGTCCTGCCTCCCGCAAAAAAAAAAAATCCCTGGGCTGGGTACAACCAAGCACACAATGACAAATTTTAAAGGCACGTTAAAGCTTTACCACTCCCCAACCCTAAAAACCTGAAGCCAGCAAGCCGCCAACTTGATGAAGGGGTACAAACTGTGGGGCTAAGTGGTGGGTCAGGGCGAAGGGGTGGAAGTGGGACTTGTAATAAAACTCAGTCACGCTAGCTGCCCTAAGTGAGGAGTTGTGGAGAACGAACACTGGATCTCGGAGACGGAGATCGAATTGTCAGCTTGACTGTCGATCGATACCAAACAGAGGAAATGGTGTAAGCATGCGCAGTGACTTCCTCAGGATGTGTGCGGCGCCTGCGGGGCGAGCCCCAAAGCTTTCGGTCAGCGATCTCGCACGAAGGGGGGACCCTGCGCAGGGACACAGAGTGACGGCACCATCCCCCCACCCCCACCCCGCGGGCGTGTGCACAGCATGTCCCAGCGGAATGCTAAATTCTAAAATTAGCAGCTGTGATCAGGGGAGCCGAAAACATATAAAAACCAGAAAACAGACTTAGAGGCCACGGATTTTTATTCTTTCCAAACTCTGCTTCAGCCCTTGGAAGTGCTGCAGCTGCGAAGTGAGAGAACCCTTTAGTCTCTAAGCCTGTAGCCAGAGCTAAGAGCCCCCCGCTCGTCTCACAGAGCCGCTCCCAGGGGCCACCCCCTGGGCTCCTGAAAGTGCTCCACAAACTGCCACCGCGCTGTGCCAATGGCATTTTTCCCGTTTTCCAGCCGAGACACAGCCAAGGGTCCCCAACCTGAGAAGGGCGCCAGGGGACAGAAGACCTTTCCTTCCCTTACTCAGGGCGCACGAGCCACGCATTGGTTCTCTGGTCTCTGCGTCTGAAACTGCTTGTCGTACAGAATCTGCTTGTGCAAAGAGGACGTGTCCCTCTGGAGGGGAGCCAGGAAACTTCTGAGCCAATTGGATGTCCCCATCCAGGTCACCTGGAAAAACCGAGACACGGAAACACACGGGCAAGTCCGAGTCACAGGCCGCAGGCTGCGTGGTGTCCTGAGCAGTGCTACTGCAGTCTAAGTGATAAATCATCACGAGAGGAGCCCAAGCCCTGGTTCCCCAAACAAATTCGCTGTAAGGGTCCCTTCACGAACAGCTAACGAGCTACACGCGGGCCGGGAGGGCCCTGCGGGCTGCCTCAGTGTGTTTGCTTTTGAAAACAAAAAATTACAAACACATCAGTTCCCTCATCTTATGACTCATCTCATTAACAAAAGGCAATGAAACAATTGACTTTTGAATTAAAATGCCATTTCCAAAGGCGGGGGAGAGTCATCTGCCACTGATAAAGAACAAACTGCAAACATGTGAAGCCCCCGGCCGGGACGGAGAGAGCAGAGCTATCTCCGCGGCAGAGCGACGAGCCATGAAAAGCGCGCAGCTGCCCATTTGTCACACGTGGCGCCATCACCACGGGGCCTGCCTCCTCCTCTCGCCGTTGGAACGTCACAATGACGAGGTTTCCCTCCTCAAATGTTGTCTTTATGGGCTCAGACTTAAACACACACTCACACAGGCACAAAACATTGTCCTCAGGAGGAAAAAGCTAAGGGTTTAGGTTTGTATAATGAAAGAGTCGATGGCAGAAGCCAGTGACAATGATGGTTTCCTTCCTACGATGAGCCACATCTACTCACAGCATTGCCATTTACTGGTCACGAGAAGCTCAGTGTCAGAATAGACAGGTCGTTAGAACAGTCAAGAAGGAGCTTTATTAAAAGACAGGGTCTCAAAGGTATGGCGATGGAGAGAACTGACTGGGTGCAGAACGCATAACAGCACCCAGATGATGTGGAACCTCTGTCATTTTTACTAATCAGTGTCACCCCAATAAGTTTAACAATAGTATAAAGACAACACCTACATCTACCATGTCGATGTACAATACTGCATGCCACCCTGTCAGCACATGACATGGGTATTCATTTATTTTTTTACTGTCCTCATGCAGGACCCTGGCTCTTCATAAAACAAGGATTCTGACCTCTCAGAGTCATAGCCAAAGGCCAGGTCTACCTGGACAGGACCAAGTAACTGACAAATAGCCTATCACCGAGGCACGACGAGAGGGCCAGGGTGGAGATAACTGGCCAGCAGAAGCGTGTTGACCTGGGGAAAAGCTCCACACCCTCCGTGCCAGGGCGTGCCAGTCACAGCAAACGGTTCTTCCATTATTTGCTGACCTGACTTCAATTTGTGGAAAGTCTTAAGTATTTGTATAAGGAAGGAGAAAAAAAAGACCTTAGTAGAAGGTCTAGAAGATGCTTCAAACTAAGTCTCCCAAAGCAGCTACTTCAAGCCCCTAGCGATGACTTTGAGGCCTTGGACAAAAGTTGCCAGCCACCCGGTGCCCTTTCTTGAACCCCCTGGTTTGGCTCTCTCCCCGAATTTCTCCTGCTGTGTTCGTCAGGGTGCTGCTGTCTCCAGAAGGTTAAGTGCAAACATACACCTGGTGTACGTGGGCACACCAGTCGAGAGCCTTCCTTGGGAAATTCTACTTGAGTCTTTGTGGCCCCAGGGTCCCCTACTATAAAACGCTCCAATCACATTACCCACGTCAACGGGTTAGTAAGAAGGATACATTAGTTCACCTAAATTGGGCAGCTAGCTCAGTGTCGCGCTAGCACATAGTAAGCACTATGCAAGGATTAGCTATCATGGACGCTTTGGACGCCAGCACACAATACTAGCTGACGTTTAGTGAGCACCTGCTGTGTGCTGCATCCTGTGCTAAAACATTTGACATTTGCCTCGTTTCATGCCAGAAGGGACAAAGAAAGTGGGGTGCTGGCGGACTACCACGTGCCAGGAAGTTCTGCTCTGCGTCGTAGACCCGCCTGCTCCAAGGGCCTCTGTTGGGGTGCACGCCCTGACTAAGCTCTCCTTTTCACCTTGAAGCGGATGTCAATTTTGAGTTTCTTTCTGCCGCCTCCCCTCAGGAGTCGGCCATGGCTTTGCTGCTCTGAGCAAGAGATTGCTGCAGTTGGACGTTTTTGTCTCGACACTGACTGCCCAGAGCTGTTTGCCAGGCACGCCGTCCAGCAAGGGACCTGCGCAGGGGAGGAAGGGGCCAGTGGGCCACGCGCCTCAAGCCCCACACAGGAGGAGGGTCTTGGATGGCCTTATGGACAAACGATGGTTTGCACCAAGCCAGAAAGCTACATTGGCAGAGTGGAAAGAAGACTTTCCTCCGCCAGCCCTACGCCCGGCACCGTTAATAAACTGTGTCACCCCGAGTGTGTAATGAACTCATGTTCCCACAAAATGCGTTCTGAGTGAGGCAGTCACAGGGCAGTGTGTTGGCGCATTTCTGTGAAGCACCAATGCGTGCAGCTGCAAGTATTTTAAATTCATCACAGGTTTTGCAACTCTGCTGTCGCTTCTGTCACTGTCATATCTTAGGAGAGGTGGGATTCCTGCCACGTTGGGCCCAGCTCACAGACGTCCCCTGGGGGTGCTGTCAGAAGCCCTCGCTTTCCACAAGGGGACAGAAAACTAAGCCAGCAGTTTGTCCACCTCTCGACCTGCCTGTCCACAGCAAGGCCAGGACTGGTGTGTGGTAAGAGACCGAGTGTCAGCATTTAAGGAGGTGCTCACTGTCAGCTACCAACCCTGCACTTGCACGACCCGGAGAGTGAGGACCTCCTTAACTGTTGTTCTGTGGGTAGCCTGCCCTGCCCAGACGTACCATCTTAAACAGGACAGGAAATGACAGCACTGTCCCCTTTCCAACAGGACGTCTGGTCAGCCTCGTCTCACTGGGCTACATCCAAGGTGTCCGTAGGTGACCCGACGTGCCGTCTGAAAGGGGACAGTGCTGTGGTTGTCTGTCCTATTTAAAACAGGACGTCTGGTCAGCCTACCTGTGATGGTCAGGTACTCTGAGCCAGCCACTCATGTGTGCTACACACACACGCACGCACGCACGCACGCACGCACGCACGCTGACACACGCACGCTGACACACGCACGCACGCTGACACACGCACGCATGCACGCTGACACACGCACGCTGACACACGCACGCACGCTGACACACGCACGCTGACCCAGCCAGCTCCCACAATGTGATGACAAAATTTCTGATACGCGTCCCGTTGAAAGGCCTCTTACTCAAAAGTACGTTTTGCACTTAAGAGACATATCCGAGCCTTTGATTTTTCTCTAATAACGATGACAAAAGGCCTTAAACCTTCTACTGGACGTTAGTAACCACGGACTGGCTGTGAGGTACACGGAGAGGGGACCTAGAAGACGAAGTGGAGGGAAAGGCCCGCTGCGGGCTGCGCCTCGCAAGGCTGCCGTCCAACATGCAGGCACGCTCCCTCCCTCCAGCGTCACCCCGCGCAGCCCCTCGCGGGCCACCCGCCACCAACCCCGTTCGGCGCTTTCTTCTCCGCTTGCAGGGCAGGGCGGCCGGCCAGACCTTCTTGAACCCGTTCTTAGACGGCGGCTGCTGGCGTGGGAAACGGCAGCTCGTTTTCGTGTCATTGCGCAACGTGGCTGACTCGAGAAGGACATAGAAATCATCGGCCAAATTTATTTAAATGATCGGGTTTCCTGTCTTGCCGTGATGATTCCCAAAGAAGGGTCCATCAGACGTCCAGGATGCACCGCCATCTACATAGTGATGATGAGAGCAATTTCCTCACGAAAGTAAATGTAATAAATTGAGACGCAACATTAATATTTCAATTCAACGATCTGAGCATGAACCTCCGTCACAGACGTGTCTAGCTTTGGAAGGAACTCCTTAGCCAAGACGTCTGTCTCATGAAGACTTGGCAGAAAAACCATCTGGATTGTTCTGAGCGGTTGATAAACCACCTACTGCAAAGTGATGGTCTACAGCTGGGAGTGGAAAGGTCCCCAGCTGCGTAGAGGACACTTTCATTCTTTCTGGTTTTCAGGTCTTCCCTAAAAACATGAAAGTGCTGGGGTAAATATAAGGTCTTTTTTGGGTGTGGGGGGGTGGATTTTAAAAAAGTGACAAGTGCATCTCTCTGGATGTGCCACAGTTCTCATGGAGAATAGACTCACAAGTTGTATCTAAGGTGATGTAGCTTCCGGAAACAGGGGACATCGACACAGATGTCACACGTCTAGAGTGAGGTAAGAAGGGAGCTTTCGTGACTCTGCCCAGGTGAGGCCCGTCCGGGAGCACAGAGTGGAGTCGGTCGTGCGTGGTGTGCGGGGAGGGGACGGCCCTGGGCAGGGCTCTGCTGCCTTGACGTGGGGATGGTCCGCTTTAGCTCCTTTCCGAGGCCCGGGCTCCTGGTTCCTCTGCAGAGAACTTGGCATCTGCTCCTTTCGTTGTCTCCACTCGGCCCCATGCGGGTCCCCTTCCCCTCCTGCTGTCACCGCGGCGCCCCCTCCTTCCCTCTGGGCACGGTCCCTGTATTTTTCTGGCCTTCTGTCCCTCTGTTGTAGACATCGTCACCTTCACTCCTGTATTCCCAGAGCTGGGGGGCAGGGCATAGGTGGACAGACATGAGTCACCGCAAATGGTCCCCACTCGCACTCTGTAACGTTCCTGCTCCGAACGCAGAACGCGCCACCATTGGCTCTTTAGACAGGAGGCGCCGCTCTGGGTGCTGAAATCCGAAACAGCTGACGTTCTAAGACAACAAGGCGGTGGTAACACGTCCTACAGCAGTGGGGACCTGTGGCTTGAAGGAGAGAGCCATCAAGTCAGAATCATTCGCATCTCCAGCCCTGAACTAATCTCTGGTGAGGGATTTGGAGTCGAAGTTGCAAATGAAGGCAAGTCTGATCCATTTGGTGTCTACACCATCTTCTATATTCTTTGAACCATAGAAGATCACGTCTTCTCACTTAAGCTGCTCTCTTGAAATCTTTCTTTCCGAAAGCACAGTTATCACCAGCTATTGTGACATGTTGGGACACTGGAGCCACTTTAAAGGCAAAATGGGGTGCCCTCCCCGGTGTCAACACTAACGGTTTATGGTGGTGCAACTTGCTCGCGTATAAATAGGAACCGATGTTAGAAGCTATGGTAACTTCATGCAACCAGTCAAGAAATAGCTGCTTTAAAGCTTTTCTAGATTATTCTGGCCCTTTCCTGACTTTAAAGTTTTACAGACAATTGGAAGAGATAGAGTCTGTTCTAAAAACTTGAGTTCCGGTCATTAATTTACAGGGTGATAAAACGTGTTCCAATCCAGCGGTGGGGGAAGCCAATCTGCCATCAATGCAAATCTTAAAAATCAAGTCTTAATAACAATGGTGTGTCCTGATGTCAGAGCCAAACTACTGACTTTGGTGTTTACAAGCACAATAATAGATGCCACAAAAACTCATCCACAGTCCACAATTAATCACTGGAATCTTTAGAAAACCGGAAGTAAAAGGTGATTGATAACTTTGAAATAGCAAAATACACTCTAACCCCTAGGCAGACTATGACGCTTTGAGCTCATAGATACCGGTCCAGGCATGAGCTTTTCCGTGCACATCGTCGTGTCCTTAAGCAGGAGGAACCCATTTTGTCAGCTGACCTGATAAATGGGCTGGAACTGAATTCCTTGTGTGGGTTCACCACGTGAAAGACAAACGTTTGTGCTTCCTTCGGCCTTGGGCAATCCAAAGGTTATATCACTCTACCAAGATAATCCTTTAAGCAGATTTGCTCAAGTGTCTGTCCATTTGGGTGGAGAATTTATCAGGAGGCTGTCACGAGAAAAGAACCCAAATGATGCTTCTCGAGACATTGAGCTCACCCTGAGGATCTGCGAAGGGCCCGTGCCAAAGAGCCCACACCAGAGACAAGCCTGCAAGCAGATTGATGGAGCAAGGAGACCACACTCGCTGAGGGGGTCCCAGGGCAGCCTCCTCACCTCTCCACAAGCGTTGAGTTTGGCTTCACCAACGCTGAACTCTCCTAGACATTTACAATGATCTATAGCTGCAGGTTGAAGTACATCCAAAGATAACTGCAGAGCCATCAAGCTTTATTTCTATTAGGCTGTGCTGGGACTTGCTGAGTCTGCAATGGACTTTGGACAAAAATGACCTTGGTTTGCTTGGTCACAGGAACATGGGCATCACACGTTTCCATCGTTAGTTCCTCACAGATTATGAATCTATTTAAGGTTATATCCTATATAAAGATTCTAAGCCAGAAATATTTTCTTCTTTGATTTTGAAGAAAAAGAATCACAGTGTAGTAGAGACCTCAGCCATCGTAATTCTATGGACCCCCACGGGGGGGAGGAGAAGTCCCTGGTGGTCGTGTGTAGAATTCATGGACAGTCATTTACTGCTGGACATTTAGGTTGTTTCTGTGTCTTGGCTATTGGGAATAATGCTGCAATAAACATAGGTGTGCATATACTTTTTCAAATTAATGTTTTGGATTTGTTTGGATAAATACCCAGGAGTAGAACTGCTGGATCATAAGGTGGTTCCATTCTTAACTTTTTGAGAAACCTCTATACTGTTCTCCATAGTGGTTGGACGAATTTGCAGTCCCACCAGCAGTGTAAAAGGGTCCCCCTTTCTCCATGTCCTTGTCAACACTTGTTGGTGGTTATTGATGAGAGCTGTTCTGACAGGAGTGTGGTGGCATCTCATAGTGGTGTAAGAAGCTTTGGTACATTTACACAATGGAGTGTTACTCAACCATAAAGAAGAATAAAATCTTACCTTTGCAACAACATGGGTGAAAGAAACTAGAAGATGTCATGCTAAGTGAAATTAGTCAGATTGAGAAAGACAGATACCATATGATCTCACTTATATGTGAAATCTAAAGAACAGAATAAAGACATAATCAACATAGAATAAAAATAAAAGCAAAAGCAAAAACCTCAATGGAAAAATGGGCAGATCATCACGCTAAGTGAAGTAAGCCAGGCAGAAAAAACCAAGAACTACATGATTCCACTCACATGTGGGACATAAAATTGAAAGCAGCAAAGAAACGAAACTCATGAACACAGTCAATAATTTAGTGGTTACCTGAGGGGCAGGGGGCAGGGAGGTAGGGGAGAGGGACAGGGACACAAATACATGGTGATGGAAAGAGAACTGACTCTGGCTGATGAGCACATAATGCAACACATGGAGGATGTAGTATAGAATTGTGCACCTGGAACCTATGTAATTTTCACTGACCAATGTCACCCCAATACATTTAACAATTAAAAAATCTAAAATAGTCTGAATGAAATATAAACTTTAACCTATTAGAAAAAATTAACCACACTTCATTTAGTTGTTCTTTTGATGATGTCAGTTAGATGTGTTTTTTCATTTTTTTTTTCACTTTAAACAGTGTTGAAATAAATATTCTTGTAGTAAAAAAAAAAAAAAAACTAGAATTCATGAGACCAATAGAGTGGCATGCAGTTGACATTATTTAAGGAGTAAATCTAAGGGGTCGTGGGCTAACGTGCACTAATACACGACCACAGAAACAGCTAGAGGACAAGGGCAAACGTAGCGTTGGGACTGACCAGGTACTTTGTGGCATTCTGTGGATTACAACTCACCTTGTTTTTTCCCACCACACCTTCCGAGTCTTTGCTTCAAAGCTTCAGGGTTTGATATAGTCCCACTCATTTATTTTTGCTTTTACTTCCCTTGCCTTTGAGGTCAGGTTCATGAAGTCTTCCTTGAGTCCTAGGTCTATAAGTTTAGTACCGATGTCTTCTTCTATACAGTTCATTGTTGCAGGTCTGATATGAAGTCACATTAGGTGGGGAACTTATTATACATCAAGTTGACGTTGCACTGTAGAACTGTATGCCTGAAACCTATGTAATCCTTGCTAACTGATGTCACCCCAATACGTCTAACAATAAAAATAAATAAATAAATAAATAAATTTTTAAAAGCTTCAGTGTGACCAACGCAGCCTCAAACCGGCCAGCCCTCTGCCACGGACGCCCGGTGGAGCCCGCCAGCCACTCGCGGCTGGTACCTAACTTCCAAGAACAACGTTCTGAAACACTGCCACCTCGTGGCCACTCCCAGAGAGCGCATGAGCCCAGGGCACCCCAAACACCAGTCCCCGAAGAGAGGAAACTTGGAGATCAACTTTTCACAGGGGCATTTCCAGAATTGGGAAGCTAATCACCTCCAAAATGTACAACTTATGCCCCCTGTCCCCGAGGGGATCCATCCAACAAGTGACACTTATTTAAAATAAAACTGACTTTTAAAAAGTATAACAGTATTTTCAGAGCGTTGAGCATGTACGCACCCAAGGCACTAGTCTCAGAGAAACAAAACCAAATGAAAAAAATCATTTTTAAAAAATCTGAGCAAAGTGAGCACTGTCCAGTAGAATTTTCTGCAATAATTAAAATAGAAAAAGAAGAAAACAGTGGTACAACAAGTCTCAAGGAGACCTCTGCCAGTGGAGATGGCTGCTGGTCCGTGAGATGAGGTCTCCACGTGGCATTCCAGAAAGGAGGTGCAGTACGAGGAATCGCGTTCCCCACCTGTTTATTTAGAAAACTTCCTAACCGTAAAGGAAGCTGAATGAATCAACAAATATCACAAAACACCCTAATTTCCATCCCTTAGGTTTCGCCAATGTTAATATTTTCCTGCTTTTCTCTAACTATTTGAACTGATTTTTTTCTTCTGAATGAGTTGACTGGAAGTTGCAGTCATCATTAGAACCCACCTTGAAAATTCTAGCATTCATGTCCCGAGAGTCGAGGACATAAATTCTTGTCTGTAACTATGATACAATATCAGTGTCACGCTTAAGAAAATTAACATCAAGTCAATAACATGTAAGAGAGAGTCCCTATTTCGATGACTTTCAATTGTCCCCAAAAATATCTTCTACATTTTTTTCTGATCCAAGATCCACTCCAGGTTGATTATTATGGCCCATTTGATTGTTGCTATTATCGCATCTGATTATTATGTCTCGTCAGTGTCATTTCATCTAAGAGAGCCCCTTCCTCATCACCACTTTTGTTGTTCATGACATTGATTCATCTGGAGAGGCCAGGGCTTTATACCATTTCAACATTCTACATTTGTGTCTCCATTTTCTGCCGGCCAGACATCCCATTTTAACCCTTTTGCTGTGACATCTGGATAGATCCAAATGAATATTTCCACCTGCTGACCGCAGCATTCAAGTTTAGCCAACAAGCTCAAAAAAATGTAAGTTATTCAGTGTGAAACTGTTTCAAGAACTTTACTTCATTTACAAGATTGTTTTCCTGGGGCGTGCGCTATCAACAACAAAGATGTTTTGTATGCCATATTGTGTAATGAACATTTTGTAATGAACTTTTTAGGTCATCAATGTCACTAGATTCTAATTTATCTATCCTTGAAGTTCATTGATGCCACTTAGTATGTTTTGAGTATTTTCTGCTAAAATATAATGTAATGGTAAAGGTATTACCATATAACAAAAATTTAAAATAAAAAATAATGTCATTTATATACCAAGCAGCACAAAATGTTATTATTAAATGCATAAAACAGTCAAAATATCAACTTTTTATTTTTTGTGGGTTTTGACACATTTGGGGAGAAAAAAACCTCGAAGTCAATTAACACAATGAAAGGGTTAAACAGGACAGGAAACAATGGTCCTGTCCATTCCCATGTCTGGTCAGCCTCACTGGGCTAAATTCAGGGTGTCAGGAGGCTGACCAGGTGTGTAATAGCATTTGAAACAGGACAGTACCGTTGTATTGTTTTCTGTTCCATTTCAAACAGGACATCTGGTCAGCCTAATCCATTCTGACTCCAGACGACACTGTGAGCTGATGTCCGCCTCTCTTACACCTGCTCTCATTTTCATCAAACGTGAAACTATTTTGCTCTGCGGGTTTCTAGGATGAGTGCTGGGAGTGCCTCCGTGAGGAGCTAAGACCTTCTGCCTGTCCGTGCAAAATCTTAAGGGAGCGACACGGAGGTCCACAGAGGTCCCGGAATTGTCAAAGTGGGGTGGGGGAGAACACTTGTGCAGTTACTGCCAGGGGCTCCCTTCTCTTGGACCCACATTCCACCGGCAGAAATTAAAAGCTCGTCCCCCCATTTTCAAGCTCGTGGTCACTGATATTTCCATCAAAACTCGTCTCTAAGGAAAAAAAACAGTAGTACGATCAAAGGACTTGCAAACATTCTCAAACATACCAAACTTCCCAAACAGCCCCCCGCTGGTTTTCACCCTTTCCCACCTTCCCAGTCGCGGTCATTTGGGTCTGAGGGGGCGTTCCTTGCTGCACAGGACGGTCACATTGTCTGTCATCCTTAAACTGTGCGTCCGCCCTCAGCCTCGTGTCCCCCACATCCCAACTGAGCTCTTTCAGGCTTTGGTCTGTGCCCGTTCGCGTAATTGTTCGAGGTCTTACGTGAAATGAGAAGTTGGCAGCCTCCTTCAGTTATTTTACGAGCACACTGATGTGTGACATACGAGGAGAACTACCACCGTCAAGAGGCCATATGCCCCCTGACTCACCCGGGGCATCCTCAAGGCCCCAGTGTGCAGCCCCCCGTGATTGTTCGAATCTAAACCTGATACCGAGTCCGGGAGGAAGGCTGCGCTGGCCCAACGGGCACCTGCTTACACCAAGGGCAGTAGCACCTGCTTGTCCCGTGAGGTGACCCAGGCCAAGAGCTGGTCTTTGTCAGCGTTGGCACTGAGTCACTCCCTTCGACATGTTTGATTACCAGACAATTATAGCCCGGTCATTCCGATTGCTGCTTGCTCTCTTTCCCATTCCCCCACACCTAGAAAAAGGTGCCTACAAACTAGTCAGGGCAAAACAACGATGAGCTTAGATTCTGGAATCAGATACACCTGAAGTTCGGCTCAACCAGCCTTTAGGTGGGTTCATCTGGGCTAAGTTACTTATCCAAGTTTCCATTTTTCTCGTCTGTAATTTAGGAATGCTGACATGAACCCTACACGCTGCTCGTAAGTCTTAGTGAGAAAATGCTTCGTGTTTCAGGCTTGTGTGCCGACCTCAGCGCCAATGGCCATGGCTAAGATGACTCGGAAGACGTGCAGCTGTCACTGTCGAGGGAGGTGCTGCTGGGACAACAAGCAGTAAAATTAGGTGAGGTCCTTTGGGGACGTGGGGGTAGCGGCACACGAATTCTTTGTGGGCAACAAAAACTGTGACTTGGAGATAAAAACAAAGAGCTCACACTACAGGGCACCGCGTGCACACGAGCACTCAGCAGAGGCTGCCAGGGAGCGGGGATCCCAGTGAGCCGTTCCCGGGGTTTCCTCCCTGAGCCGCTGGCTGAACGCTGGGCCTCAGCTCATGCAGCACGGAGACCTGGGGCCTGGCCACAATGGCAGAGAGAAACTGTCTCGCCCTCCGGAATGTTCCAGAAGAGGTGCACTGGGCTCCATCAGCAGGTCTGGGTGCACGAACCTGGGTTAGGGGGCCGAAGGCAGACATGTGCGCACACACACGCGCAGCCCGGGTCACGCAGCCCCCTCCCGCTCCTCCCCCAGCCCCCGCTGGCCACGCCCACCGCTCAGTGAGGGGAGCGGCCCCGCCCGCTGACCTTGGTTTTCTGCTTGGAGGTCACTCTTGCTCAGGGAATGGGGGACTTGCGTGAATCCATGGGCATCGAACCCTTTTCCAAAGTGTGTCCCCGTGACGCCTGTTTTTCATCATCTCAGCATTGATCACTGCTGCTAGTTTTGCTTCCTGTTTCCTTGACTCCTTCTGGAAGAATCTGAGTGAATCACCCTCGTCAGAGCGCTCACGCGCAGTCGCTTGCTGTGCGCCACGGCCCGTCCGTCCAGTGCCTTTTGTGTGCAACCATCTCCTTCCCCGAGCAATGCGGGGAGGCAGCGGCCACTGTCGTCCCTGCTGGACACACGGAAAAAACAGCAGCAGAGAAGTGAAGCAGTGTCCCCAGCGTCACAGAGCTGGGATGTGGCAGCGCCAGGACCGGAACCCACGTCCCGGAGTCTATTCAGTGACACTGTCCTGCTGCGGCTCACTCTCATCCACGCATTCCTGCCCTCGGCCCTATGCACTTTGCACTCAGGACTGTCCTCCCAGGGCTGTGCGGGGCTGATGGATGCCACCTGCCACCACGCTTTATCATAAGACGATCCATGAGCATATTTCACCCTTATCGTGTTTTAATGAGAATCCCTCTCCTGTCCTTTGGCCTTTTTTATTCTAATTAGCGACACCAAGCCATAACCAGTTCATTCTTCATCTACTTCCCAAGACTAGTAAACTGATGCTCCTTACGTCTTTGCTGTAAATTTACCTAAATTACTACATGTAAGGGATGCTTGGTGTTTTGTTTTGTTTTGTTTTGTTTTTTATGAAACCTAAGAAAGCTGTTACCCAAAATACTAAAATGGCCAATTCAAATATCCTCAGAAATAGCCAACGTCACAGCCTTTGACCTCCTCAAAGAGAAGAACTATTGATACGTTCGTCATCTATCTTACTTAGGTGAGAAGCATCAGTATGTTGGCTGTCGATAGAGACAAGAAAAAAAGCAAATTACGCTCTTTTTTCATTTAAAAAAGATGGGTCAAGATACTAGGATGCTATCATCGTTTACATAGATCCCCAAAACAGAAGCTCCCAACATTGAAACGAAGTGTGTTTATACCACTGATGACAGAATCAAATGGTGAAAATAAGATATTCCTTTAAAATCATTCCTTAAGCTCATTTACGAATAAGATATCGAATGTTCTGGTTGCAATGGTTGTACATCATGTTTTTTTTAAAAAAGAAAACAGAGAAAATTTTTCATGAGCTGCTAGCAGAATATAAATTAATACAAATTAGCAGTAAATTCAGAGCGTTCGTGTTACGGCCAGCATGACAGAGGCATAGCTCACAGATTCCAGTTTTGAATTGGTTCGTTTCAATATGACTGACCAAGACCATCATCACATCATCATCATCTCGAAGATAAAATATATTCTTTTGCTGTTGCATCCTAAATACAACTCATCTACATCACTCTTGAGGCACACCAATTTAAAAAGAAAAAACAAAAATAATTGTGAGAACATATAAAATCTTAAAAAGTTACTGGGGGCCACAGGCTCCAATGAAAAGACAGTGGGGCGGGCCGAGCACCCTTGCTTTGCTGAGTCCCCACCCTGCTGGGCACGTGGCATTCTCTCTCTGTCCTCACAGCCACCTGTGGGGCAGGGTGCTCGTGTCCTACACAGGACCAGAGTCAGCAATGCCCCAGCTTCCCCTGAGAGAAACCTGCTCTCGGCGCGGGAGGCAGTTCCTTGCACAGAAGGGACTTTGGCCTGCGCCACGTGACCCCAGCACTCTGACCCCAGGTAGGGTAGACCAGGGATGGAGGTTTCATCCAATGGCGAGTAGTCTTACAAGTCTGTCCAGCAGGGACAAGGACAAGGACATAGGTTGGCGACTGGGATCAGATCTTCCCTGGGGAATCTGGACTCAAGACATTCAGAGACAGTGGGTCAGCAGGTGGCAGTAAGAGCGGAAGAAACAAGGGATTGGTGGTAAGATACCAAAATGGCGAAGCACCAGAAAAACGGCAGAAGCCCATCTTCACCAGAGGACCCTAAGGACACGCCTTATTCTGGGAGGGAGAACAGTGGTCACCTAGTACACCTGGGGCCCACATGAGTCTGGACACCGTGAGACAGGATGACCAAGATGACACGAGAATGACAGGTTAATTCACGGTTAAAAGTTAGCAGTACATACAGGTCTCAGGAGACTTAAACTTCCCCCAAAGAGGAGAAAGTTGATTTTTTTTTTTTTTTTTTTTTTTTACAAAACGGAGAAAAAGAAACACCAGGAGTAATTCTGCTCTCCTTTTTAACAAGCTTCTCGGGGCTGAAAGCGGCCACGAGATTTTATCTCCGTGGAAGAAGCCACGCCCACGTCCCTCCGTGTCTGGTGCTCACCCGCAGGTTCCTCAGGGCCAAGGCCCAGTTCGCAGGGAGTCGCCCGAGGCATCCAGCAACGTGGTGGGGCAAGCAGCCCAGGCCAATGCTGTTGTCCTTTCCAGTTGTCTTTACAGTGAACAACTTCATTTCCAGTGTAACTGGGGGGCTGGGTGGACGATGTTGTTTTTGTTTTGTTTCGTTATTGTTTTGGTTTTTTCCGTTGCCTCTACAGCAAGCGTGTCCAGTCCACGGTCCTTGGGCAGCACGAGGCCCAGGACGGCGTTGAACGTGGCCCAACACACGTTCGTAAACTTTCTTAAAACGTGATGAAAATCATACATGGACCTGTGTCTTAGCTCAGCAACTGTCGTGAGTGTGAGTGTATCGTACGTGTGGCCCAAGACAATTCTTCTTCTTCCAATGGGGCCCAGGGAAGCCACAAGGCTGGACACCCCTGCTTTACAGTGAACAACTTAATTCCCAGTGTAACTGCTAAGGGGACAATGGTTTTAGGAACAATCTCTCTGGTTCCATGACTCTCTTGGCTCAGAGAGTTCCATCCTGCACCTTCAGAGCTGGTGGGCACTTAACCTCCCTCTAGTCCCACCAGCATTTTCTTTCTAAAGAAAAGAATATATATAAGAGGAAAATATAAACATATATATGGAGGGATAGCGGTAATGTAGATATAAAAGGACCACTTTATTCTTTTATATCTACATCCTTTTATGTATAAGTATGCATACATAGTATATATATAGATGATAGGTAGATGATTGATGGATAGATAGATAGATAGGTAGATACCCATACACACAGTTTATTGTATGTCAGGTCATTGGAACTTAAACTAAAATTTTAAATGAAACAACATACAATTTCTGAAATGGACACCAAGATGATAGCATGTTTATGGCCCCAATTTTAATTTTAGAAATGTGACTTTCACATCTCCAGCCCGTCCATTTCTGTCCAAGGCTCATCTCCAGGTCTAAGGAGCATTCTCACAAGCACTGGCGGAGCGCTCGCCAGCTCTGACCCACCGGACAGGGCCCTTTATTCTGTTTAAATCGCTGCTCTGCAGAGCACGGGTAATGGTAGAGCCGCACGACTGCTCGCCGGACAGATTGCTCTGCACGGACAGGCAGCAGGGCCGTAGGACAGCTGCGTGGGGCTGAGGCCGGGCTGCTGGATTCCCTGCGACCGCTGCACGCAGCCAGCAGGTCACACGGCTCTTGATTTCGCGAAGGCGGCACCAAGGTCATCGCCCGGCCCCTTTGCCGGAGCTCAGAGCTGCGGTCCTCGGCTTCGGGACTGCACCACGACGCGGTTGCATTTGAGCTAATTCTTGGGAGAAGCCGTGCTCCGCCAGCGAAGTGTCCTCTTCCTTGATTACTGTCCTCGAAATTCAGATCGGCCGCTCTGGAGAATCACCCAGAAAGTCCTAAATTGTCCCTGATCTCAAGGAGACAGAGAGGCTGAAAAGGCTCAAGGCCAACCACCGTCAGGGCTCAAACCAGCCTCATAAAATCACGGCACGTGACACATCCTCGCGTTCAACCTAACACTCAGGGTTCGTAACGCTCCTGCGGGTGTGACACTTCCGGTCAGAAGGTAAAGACAGCCACACCGACCCCCACAGGAACACGCTGAGCGAGCAGGCACTGGGGAGCTCAGTGGTCAGCACAGCCACTGAATTCCGCCCACGACCCGCAGAGCTGCACAGGTCCGGCACGCGGTGCACAGAGAGCCACCCCACAGGTCCCGCACACGGGGCACAGAGCCACCCCACAGGTCCCGCACACGGGGCACAGAGCCACCCGCAGGTCCGGCACGTGGTGCACAGAGCCACCCGCAGGTCCCGCATGCGGGGCACAGAACCACCCCGCAGGTCCGTCACGCGGTGCACAGAGCCACCCCACAGGTCTGGCACGCGGGGCACAGAGCCACCCGCAGGTCCCGCATGCGGGGCACAGAGCCACCCACCTCCCATCCAGCTGCTCCTCTGAATAAACCCAGGAGGAGCCACTCCCTGTCCCCGTGCGCCAATGCCTCCCCGCTGCTCCCCGGGGCCCGGTCCCCGCGGGTCCCCCCGCCTGGCGGTAGGTCAGCCCGGGCTCGTCACTTGGTCCCTGATCGTTACGTAGATCGCTCCCTGGCACACTTGTCACCATTTGCACTGCTGCCGGGTTACCACTTTTGTCACTCGTCCCATGACGTGTTGACACTGTTTGTGTCTTGGCGCTGTAAGGCATTGCCTCTGCCACTCTGTCTCAGTCACGGGGCTAATTATCGTCAAGCTCACAACTCGCCGACGGCGGGTGAGCTACTTGCTCTCCCCAGCCCCTTACCATAACCCCCTGGAGACCCCTTACTGACCGCACTGACCGTCTCAGCCAGGACTGACAGCAGTCATGCCTTTCAGGAGGGTCTAAAACACGGAATTTAAGTTAAACGCTATCACGGGGGCCTCGTTCCTTCTTTCCGGTTGTCGCCGTAGCCTTTATGGGGGACAGGGACCTCTGTCACAGAGCCAGCGGGATCACCTTTGCTCACGGAACCGCAGGAGGGCTTATTGGCTTCTCCAGGCCCAGGACACCTTTGGACTCCAGGACTCGCCTTGTGGCTGGATGGAGGGAAACCAAAAGTCACAGAAACTCCGTCGATGAGATTGCCCACCCCAGCCAAGGTCACCACATCTCCTCCTGGTTTCTCCCAATTCTGTTCGTGCCCACAACCAGAAAACCCATAGAAAAAGGTGGGGGGACGATTGATGTCCACATTGTTGTGCTCTTACCTCCTCTCTTCATCTGCGGCCTCAAGGGCACCCCAGGGAGTCACCTTGTGGGAAGAGGGTTCTAGATCACCAGATGCTGAGGTTTTGGGGTCTCCCTTCATATAACTGCTCTCCAAGGCGCATGGAGAACGGGGTTTTTCTCCGGTGAGGGGCTCGTCCTTGGGGAATCTCACGAGTCTCCTTACAAAATCCACGATTCAGAGCCGCGGTGAGTCCCGTGTCCGAATTCGGTCCGTAACTTAGAAGGGAGAGATCCTGAGCGAGTTAACACAAAGGAGACGAAAGAGAACCTGCCGGCGTTGTCGTAACGAGCACTCCGGCGCGTCGCAGGGGGGCCTGGTGGTGGCTCCCCGGGCCGGGACGCGCGGGAGGGTGGCCTGTGGGTGGCCTTCAACGCTGCGGCCACTTGGGCCGTGGGAGCCCAGGCCGCTCCATGAGACAGAGGGAAGCGGTGAGCTCTGGGGGGTGGCGCAAAGGACCAGCTCCCAGACACTTCCAAAGCCCTCGTGGGCTTCAGAGGAGAACTGGCGAGCTTGGAGGACCCTGGGGACATGGCAGCATTGGGGGTGAGAGCCAGCAAACGCCTTGCGGCCCCTTCGTCATGCTTACCCGGGTTGGTGTCTTCGAAGCAGAGGTTCCATCAGGGGCTGGTGCGTGCGCGGGTCTCCTGCTCAGACCAGGGGTCAGAGATACAGAGATGACTTCCCTCCCGGCTCCCCACTTTCCCGGTCACAGCTGCCAGCCCTCCCCGCCTCCTCTAATGCCGCTTCCTGTCGGTGTCCCCTTTCCCGAGGCTTTATCTGGTGACAGCTCCCAGATGCACGCGAGGGCTGTCCGGAAAGTCCCCAGCCATGCGCCACGCCAGACAGACGCGGTGAGGGCTGGGGGCCCCAGACAGCCTCGTGCGTGGGACCCAGTCCACGTCTGTAAGCCTCCCGGGCACATGCCCCGTGTCTGCCTGACGTGTGTCCCTGGGAGCCCCGATCACCCCTCCTGTGGCCAGGCAGGGTGCTGGGAGTGCCGGGGAGGGTCAGCTCCCCGCCCGCCTGCACCTGTGTTTCTCCGGGCGCGTGGGGCCCACCCGGAAGCCGCGGTCCGGGCGTGGACAACGCGGTCCCACGTCTCCGAGCATCACGGCCCATGGGGTAAGCCACGTCCTAACACGTGACGGGTTCATTCGAACACACGCGACAGTCAACACGGAAAGGCTCGGCGGGACTGCCCAGACCGCCTTCTGGAACCACGGCGGCAAGGGCGGCACCGGGACCGTGCACCAGCGAACAGGGAAGGGGACAGCCACCCGTCCGAGCATGGCCGTGGCTTCGCACCGGACCCCCGGAGCCTGGCGGGGGTCCAGGCCCCGGTCTGAGCTTGGGAAGAATTCCCGGGGGCATCTGGCCACGATTCTCCCCGCTCTCCCACCCGGAGCGTCTCATGTCTAAAACCAGCGTCCCCTCCCCCTCGTCACTCACCTTTTCGGTTCTTGGCCACATCTTCAAACGCAAGGCACCAAAGCCACACCGTATTTTCCCCTTTGGGAGTATTTTAAATCTCCATTTAATTCAATCCCAGCTCCAAATATTCTACCAGTCCGTCTAGGCAGCCCCTGAAATTCGATTGAACTTGTTGTGCGTGTCATTATGCCAGCAACGTGTCGGGCTCATTGAGACTGTGGTTTCTAATGACACGAACCTCCTTACGATGAACACTTTTTTGCGGAGTGACCGGCTGGCCCTTGTCCTCACGATGCCTTGGGAAAGGTCTCCCCACCTATGTGCTAAGTTTCATTCCAAGGGATTGTTTAATGCTACAGTGACTGAAGTTCAGTCCATCCCTTCTCTTTCCAAATATTGACCGTATCAAAGCAGCAAATGCCGCCCAGTTACGTGGTGGGCGGAGAGACCGCGTTTCAGGACGCGGCAGGGAGCCATCACGTGACCAAGGCCGTGTCTGAGGTGCCCCCCTCCCCGAGAATAGCTTCTGGCCCTTCTCCGGGGGCTGCAGGTCGGGGTTATGAATCAGTAACAGAAGACACATCCCCGAAACGAGCAAAGCGCTCTACGCCATAAAAAACCACAGAGAATTGGTTTTCATGCGCATGAAGATGGAATCGACGCGGCCACGCCTTCCGTTTGGGAGGGGAACCTGCTACGTCCACGTTCCTCCAGCGTCCGGACTGGTCAGACTGAGGCACACGACGGGAGTTTGGCGAGTCGCTGGAGCTCCTTAGGAGATTGGCAGCACATGCCTGACACACGTCCCTGCTCAACGATCACGGTCATACTCTCGGCAGAACTCACAAATTGGATGTCCTTAGGCCAAATGCTGCCACCCTGTGGGTTTTATCTGGCCCACACCATAGTAAAAATAATTGAGAGATTTCATCCAAAACCGTTCACTCGTGTCGTCCACAAATATGTACTGAATACCCCGGATGCGCCGAGCTCATTGCCACGAGCCGGAAATACTGCCGTAAACAAAGACGTGATTCCGGCTCCTAGGAGGCTTGTGGCCAATAAAGGAAGACAGGTGAGTAAACAGGCAGGTGGAGAAGGTGTGATAAAGGTCCTGATGAAGTGAAGGGCACTTCTTGGTGTGGATAATAAGCAGTTTTTATTGAGCATTTACTACGTGCCAGGAAGTGTATCATGGGCGTTACCACACTGAATCATCACAACCCTGTGAGGCAGGTGAGTGCTCCGAAGCAGTTTCAGTAATTTGTGCAATATCATAAAACAGTTCCCCTTTTGCATTCAACATTATCCTGTATCTATTCTGGATTTTATTCTCAAATCATTTATTTTAGGAAGGGAAAATGGGTCATTTCATAGCATCAACAACTTCTCCTATCCTATTGGGCATGCTAAGCTGTTTTCTAATACTTGGCTCTTCTTTTAACCCATGGGTAGAATATTCAAGATACAATGAATCAATTGAGACGTGGAAGCTAATTAGACTTCAGTGAACATTTGACCTGCCACCTCCTAATGTTACGACTGGCAGAGGCAGAAGTGGGCCCACGTGTCCTTCGCCCGTGCTGTTACGCCCATGATTATGTGACACTACACGGCAAAAGAGGACACTGCATTCAAGTTCCAAGCCAGTTGACCTTAAGGAACAGAGATTGGCCAGATGCACTTGCCCCAAAGAGACACGATGCCGTAAACGCGGACGGCTTTCTCTGGCGCAGGGATTACACGATGTCGCAGATGTCAGAGAGGTTGGAAGCATGAATCAATGTGCCGTTGGGCGCCTCGTGTCACACAGTGTCCCTGGCATTCAGTAAACAGTGAATCATTGCTTCTCAGCCTTCTGGGTAAAATCAAGTGCAGTAAATAGTGAATTGTGATGTCTGTTCAATCTCAATGAGAAAGGCACCTTTATCGTGTAACATCACTTACAAGTACTACACCGAAATCTGAGCACCACAGGCAGGAGTCTCCACTTACTGGCTAATACCTCGGTGGACCCAGCCAAAGTCTAACCTTTCTCCACGTGACCCCGGGGCATCAAGGTCCAGCATCCCACCGCAAATCCATCTGACGTCTTTAGGTACAGAAATCTTTCCTTGATCGCGTGTTCTTACTCTGAAGTCCTTCCTTTGCCCGTCTCTAATATGATGCGTTATCACTTGATATGTAGCGTTGGAGACATTGCAAACACCAAAGAAATGCCCCCCATGGTCATGAAACACATATGCTTATATTTTACTTTAGGATTTAGCAGCAGATAGCTTCTAATCCTTTGGAGGAAACGGAAAATGTAAATCAGTCATCAATTAACTTTCCATTCCCAGCCAAAAGTACCTTACCAATGCATGTGGAAATACAAAATACAACAGATTTGTGATAATAAAACAAGACATCTACCGAGTCTGTGCTTCAAGTTACAGTTATGTTGAGTAAACCAATTCTCTGTAAAACTTCATCAATAGATCAGCTACTAAAAAGTTGGCTATAAGATCAGTTTCTGAAACTAAATTTTAATCCTAAGGTAATTTTTATTTAAAGTAAATAACTGTTTTGAACTTACCTGTTTTGTAAATGTAAAATATGCATAAGATATTGTTTTCTTATTTCAATGCACATCTATCAACGCAACTTTAGTAAGAAAATTCAATGTGCTTTATTGTTCTACCCATCCATACATCATCCATCCATCATCCATCCATCCATCATCCATCATCCATAATCCATCCATCCATCCATCATCCATCCATCCATCATCCATCATCCATCCATCATCCATCATCCATCCATCCATCCATCATCCATCCATCCATCATCCATCCATCCATCATCCATCATCCATCATCCATCATCCATCCATCATCCATCCATCCATCATCCATCATCCATCCATCATCCATCCATCCATCCATACATCATCCATCCATCATCCATCCATCCATCATCCATCCACCATCCACCCATCCATCCATCCATCCGCCCATCATTTTCACTTTTACTTACCAGTAGCATTAGTAGACATCAACCCAAGTTACAGAAAAGGCATTGTTTCCTTTTTTTTTTTTTTTTTTTTTTTTTTTTTTTTTTTTTTTTTTTTTTTTTTTTTTTTTTTTTTTTTTTGCCTCTGAGAGTTTCCGATCCATTCAGGAGATGAGAGAAACTGAATAATCAGGCTACAAAGACGACATGAGATAAACGTTGTATAGATCACCTGCTAAGGCTGAGTACAGAATCATTCCGCCTCCCGTAGCCTCGGAAGCGATTCTGCATGCAGCCGTGGGAAGGAAACCAGACCGTGAAGCCCGATCATTCACACTCGGAGTAACTTCAGGCAGCAACCGCCCCTCTCTGGACTCTGGTTCTTCAGAAAAGGGACAGAGCTTCCATGGAAAACAGAAGCAGTCCCTTGTTGTCCCAGGACCCCGGGGCCAGCCCACACAGCCCTCACCTCGCTGAGCGGACAGAAACAAGAAACTGAGGAAAACTGAGAGAGTCAGAGAAAACTGCTTCTTCCTTTCTCCACCTGGGAAGTAGAAAAGGGAGGAACTTGCAAACGAGAAAGGAAAACATAAGGTGGGAACTTCACGGGGACAACTCGGCAATGATAGGAGAATTAAAACCTAGGCGCTCTTGACGTTCACATCCATGGTCACATGAATTGAGAACACAAGAAACCTCATCAAGTCTTACCTTGACATCTAAAGAAACCCCCCGACACCTGACGGCCAGAATCGTGCCTGCCAGAATTTGGAGCTTGGCGCCTCTAAGGTACCGCTGTCTCACCGCCATGGCTTCAATGAGTAGAAACTGTGTATCAACATAGATTCCAATTGAAAGCTCTTCACGAGAAGGGTCAGCAAATTTCTTACCTGTTTCCTAAAGCTGTGGGCTTCCTCTCACATCTCTATGCTCTGATAGAAGATTCAAAGCCAGGTAAATGTTAGCTAGCTCTGAAGACCTGTAAACATTAGTTTAAACTACTAATACATTAGTTCTTAAGAAGGCTTTAACCCTTTCTGTTAGTTACTCATCTTAGTCAGAAATTATCCATCAATTCTGAAATTTGGGGCAATTTAAAGGGAAAGACTTAGGATTTCAAACAAACGAGGCAGTGCACACGTGTGTGCAACAGCGGCTGGGACTGTGCACCTGGAAGTCGGACGGCACGGCTCTGCACCCGCCCCCCACCCCCCGGCTTCCTACCCTGCGACTTAGGACAAGTCGTTCCACCTCCCTCCGCCCACCTGTACAGGGGAGACAATGATAGCAACTGTGTAACAAATTACCCAAAACATGGCAGCTGGAAACAGCTAATAGTTATGATCTCGGGCAGTTTCTAAGGACTAGGAGTCCCAGGTGGCTCAGCTGGGTGGCTCTGGGCCAGGGCCAAGCTGCCCGCAGGGGCTGCAGTCACCTCAAGGCCTGACTGTAGAATCTGCCTCCCAGATACTCGTGGGGTGGCTGGCAGGCCTCATGGTCATGGGCCAGCAATCTCAGTTTCTTACGCCTCCACAGGGCTGTCTGAGTGTCCCCAAGAGGTGGAAGCTAGTGGAGGAGGAAGAGGGAGACCGAGGTGGGAGCCCTTTGATGATGTAGTCTCCACAGTCACACATCATCGCTTTAACTTGCTTCTGCTCACGAGGACACGTCATTGAGCCCTGCCCACATCCAAGAGGAGGGAAATTAGACCTCACCTCTGGAAGGCAGGCATCTCAAAGAATTTGTGGACTCATTATTTTAGGGAACCACACCGCCTGGTGAAGAGGAAGTGCATCCATCCATGCAGGCCACTCGGCACCAACCCATGATGACGGCTGGATGAACGTCAGCCCTGATGGCTGCCTGTACTGCCCGTGCTGTGTTCTCTGCGTTCCAGGCACGGGGGCCTGCCGAGGAGAGGCAGAGCCAGGCCAGAACTGACGACAGGCTGACTCTGGGCCAGCGTCCAAATGGAGGACGGCATGACCTGTGGGACGCGGGGCAGAGGCCCCAACACCGGGACATGAAGACGGAGGTCAGGGTCACACCCACCCCCAGTCCCACCGGATTTCTGGGCTTGCTTCATTGTCCACGCCAGTTCAGGCTGGCTGCCACTGTTTCCATCCAAGAGCTACGTCCTGAGGCCTCCACGGCCGCATTCTACATGGTCCATCGTAGATCTAAACAACTACGACACGGTAGTCACTTCTGTTATGTAAATGGCCTCAGGATAACCACGTAGTTTGCCCAAATTTCTTAACATCCGCATTTACGATGTGCATTCCAAGTGCCCAGTGGTTCATTTGCTTCTTGGGGATTAAATAACAAGCTCACATGATGATTAGCCGGGGGTGGAGTGTTGTTATCACATTGTAATGTTGGTTTCACCATTTAAAGACACAGCGTTAGTAGGAAGTCATAATCTAGTAGCTCCTAGCTAAGTACGCTCCTTACTCATATTTTTATTTCTTTGAGAATATTTAGTTTGGAAAAGGAAAGGAACCACAGAATATTTTAATAAATTAGAAAGAATTCCTATGAGGAGTTTCAGTTAATTATGGGAACTCACACACTGCTAATTCCTAGCCGTCTAGTTTTGGGGGCAGACTCTAAATTTCTTACTGGAGTCAGGGTATTTTCTTTGCTTTGACATTAGTGATAGCTAAAAATTAATTTTTCACCCACAGGAAATATTAGTCTCTCATTTGAGAGTCAATAATATTATTTTTCTCGGATAAATCACCCGTGAGTCAGCCAGCTCTGAAACCCAAGAGTCATAAATCATCAAAATCACGAGGTTGAGGGCATCTCAGGACCGTTGAGCCCTGCCCTCACGTGGTTAAGGAGACGGAGCCCTGGAGACGCTCAGGGAATGGCCTGCAGCCACAGGCGTTGAGCGTGGGCAGGTCTCACACACACAACGCTCTTCCTCCTCTACTCTATCGTTGCTGGATTTAGAAACCCATTCCAGCTGTTGTTTTAAATAAATAAAAGCACGACGTGAACGTTAATGATCGATCACGAGCCGCAGTGACAACGAAGTGCTCGCTGCTGTCCTCTGGCCCCGTGTTTCTAAGTCGTGACCCCTCGGCCTGGCCTGGGTCCTTCGTGGCTTTCCCGTGTGTTTTTAACCCTCCGGGAGGATTTCTCACCGTGATGTTCCTAAGGGGTTGCGGATTAGGAGACAGAAAAGCTCTGTATTCTCGAGGAAAGGTCTTCGGCTTCCAAGTCAGCCACGTAACAAGCCGCCGGGTTTGCCTAGAAGTGCTTTGTGGTTGGTAACCTGGCCCCCCACCCAAAGGTGAGCAGAGCGTCCCCTGCGCGCGGCTGCGGCTCGGATGCGGCTCGGATGCACCTGCAGGTGGCGGAGGGATTCATCTGGCCGCCTCATGGCCGTGTCCTTCACGCCGCCGGTCTGCCCGGCCAGCGCCGGGAGGAGCACCTCCTCACCTCTCTGGAAGAGGTTCGGCGTAGAAGTCCCCACGTGCGCTTCAGAGGACATCGGCTGTCCCCTCCGCACGTCCTTCTCAGCCGTTGGTCACAGGATCTTAGGAGGAGAGGGAGGGCAGGCTTCCTGCGTTACCTCCACTCACTGGGTTTCTCTCTTAAATTGCTGCCCGAACGCTTCCCGCTGGCTGGTGCCCAGGTCTCCGCCGCTCGTCCCGTCCACGGAGCGGTCGTGACCGTGCTTTTCCGTGTTCGGTGTGTCTCGGGCGGCCTGGAGTGGAGAAGTCTTCGTGCACCTTGGAGAAGATTGCTGTAGTTTAGGAACGGTGCACCGGCACAGAGCCGTGGTCCAGCCGTCCTCACGCGGGCCGGAGGCTCTGCCACTGCCCGACAGCAGGAGCTCGGTGCATCAAGACCTCGCCCAGGGTGTCCCTGCGGGGTTGACAGGAAGCGTGTCCTAAAGCGGTTCTTCCGGAAGGGAGGGCGCAGAACTGAGCGCCGTCGGCGAGCTCAGGGCCAAAACGCCGGGAAGGCCGTGCAGCTGCACGTCCCAGAGGTTCGGAGGCGACACTGAGAGGTGCAGCTGTCGGGCTCGTCCTGCCCCCCGGCGCGGTCTGGCCCGCCGGGCCTCCCACCGGGGCGGGCAGGAATCCGGACGGCCCACTCCTACCGAGGTGACAGAAAGCAAGTTAAAGCTGATTCGCTTACTCAATCGCAAGAAAGAAACAGGCAAAGCTGACTCCAGCCCCAATTTGCTGGAGGGAGTAGAAACGCAACCTGCTCTGTGTTCGGGGTTCGCTGACGGATTCTCCCTCCTACTATGTGAGACTCTGAGAGGCCAAAGGTATCGGAAGACCCGGGGGAGGCCCCGGGCTTGGGCCTGCACAGCTCACCCAAGTGCCGGCCGCCCCAGGACCAGGCCGAGCTCGGGCGCAGGAACCCCTTCCCGCGGTTGCCGAGGTTCTGACCTTTACCCTTTAGGAGACCACCTGGCTGGACAGCCCCGTGCCGTCCAACAGAAGCACCTCTTTTCTGGGACGCCCCGATTTATGGAGATACAATCCTACTTAGCGTATAACTCGTCCACCTGAAGTACACGCTTCGATGGTGTTCAGTACGTCCACAGGGACGGGCACTCGTCACCACAGCCCATTTGGGAACATCTTTGTCACCTGGGAAAGAATCCCCGAGCCCATTAGCAGTCGGCCCAGCAGCCCAGCTACAGTGTCCGTGGATTTGCCGGTTCGGGGCGCCGGACGGACGTAAGTGGGATGGAGCCGCGCCGTAGAGCACTCGCCTAGCAGAGCCCTGTTCCTTCCCATTGCAAAACGGGGTCCCCTTACGGGGCCTGTCACATCTTATCGGTCCCTTTATCAGTGGATACATATTGGGGTTGTTTCCACCTTTTCACTGTTGTAACAGTGTTACTGTGGACAACTGTACAGGTTTCTGTGTGCACGTACGTTTGCATTTTTCTGGGGTGCATATACCTGGGGGTCTCCTTGCTGGATCAGATGGTGACTGTACATTCAGCACTTGGAGGAAGTGCCAGCCTGTTCTCCAAAGTGGACCCAGCACCTCACATCCCCAGCATCAGTGTGTGAGGGGCCTGAGGCCCACGTCCTCACCAACACTCTTTTTTATTTGGGCCACGCTAGGCCGTGTGAAAGGGCACCTGGCCGTGCTTCTGCTCTCCACTCCCAGATGCTGAGCTCCTTCGTATGTGCCCGCCACGATCTAAAAGCCTCGAAACCTCCCTCTGCCTTCTTCCTAAGGGGAGCCCCTCCCAGCGCCAGCTTCCAAACCCCACAGCACCCCCATGTGCAGGCACACGTGCCTCTTAGCTCTGCTGGGAGAATATTCCAAGTCTTGCGTCTCGAAGGACAGAGCACTGAAGGAAGGAGCGTGGGAGAAGGCCACCTGCAGGGCGGGGAGACCCCAGGAGGGGCCCCCCCGTGGGACGTGAACCTCAGCGCCGACGCCGAGGGAACGGTCTTAACCCTGCAGAGGTCACGGCGGGGCTCGGAGATGCAAACTCTTTTCTTAAATATGATTACACGTATCGGGTGCAATGTTTTAATTCCTTAGGTTTTCATAGGTCTTTGTTTAATGATTTCTAGGTTGTAACTGAAAACAGAATTAAATTATGTACATTTTTAAATTATGTATTTCATTATATTTCCAGTGGGGTTTTTTCTGCATTTCAGCACCTGCTAACAATGACTGTATCTCTCGGATACATGCGGCCTCTACCAGGAGGTCAGCTGGAAATCGCATTATCCTCGTCTGCGAGGGCTTCAGAGGCGGGGCCCCGGGGACAGGGCTCTCGCGGTTCTGTTGTCCTATGCCCAGCCTCTGGCTAAGGAAGTCCCCGGGCAGCGAGGCTCAGCACCCCACTTCACTGCGTGTCCGTGTGCACATGGGGGGAACAGCACCCCAGAAGCGAGACGAGCAGGGTCAGAGAAACGCCTGTGCCAATGGGCGACGCAAAGGTGCTCAGAGGCGGGAGAAAGCGACGCGCTAGGTGACACAAACCTGTTCACAAACCTTAAGGGAAAGAAAAGACACTGAGAGCAAGTGAACAGGGAGGGGGCCTAGTTACCTTTACAGGGGTCCCAGCCCCGTGCTGTCCCCTCTGCCCACCCGCACGGCTGTCCGCTAGCTGCTTCCCTGCCTGTGCTGTCCCTGAGCCGGCGACGGCGTGCTCCACGAGCCCCTTTTATGCAAACCTGTCCTTCCTGGCCCCATGTTCTCACCTCATACCTTATTAAGAAACTTCTAGACTGTTCAAATCACAGCATCATCTACCTCTTCTGAACTCCTCCTGCCCTGCCCGTCACTTCCCCCGTGCCATCTCCCAGCATTGAGCATCTTTTCCATGTTTTGTCTCCGTCTGGCGTGTGTGCATGTGTGTGTGTGTGTGTGTGAGTGTGTGCGTGTGTGTGCACGTGTGTGCGTGTGTGTGCACGTGTGTGCGTGTGTGAGTGTGTGTGCATGTGTGAGAGTGTGTGTGCGTGTCCGTGTGTGCGTGTGTGCGTGCGTGTGTGTGTGCATGTATGTGTGTGTGCATGTGTGCATGTGCACATGTGTGCGTGTGTG
>PVJL010008540.1:0-65854 GCA_004026885.1 Lyroderma lyra
TCCACAGTGGTTGTACCAGTTTGCACTCCCACCAGCAGTGTACCAGAGTTCCTTTTTCTCCACATCCTCTCCAGCACTTGTTATTCCTTGTCTTGTTGATAATAGCCATTCTAACAGGTGTGAGGTGGTATCTCATTGTGGTTTTGATGTGCATTTCCCTGATAGCTAATGAGGATGAGCATTTTTTCATATGTCTGCTGGCCATTTGTATTTCTTCGTGGGAAAAGTGTCTGTTTAGTTCTTCTGCCTACTTTTTAATTGGGTTGTATGTTTTGCTGTTGTTAAGTCTTATTAGTTCTTTATATATTTTAGATATTAGACCCTTATCTGATATGTTATTTGCAAATATTTTCTCCCATTCAGTTGGCTGTCTCTTTGCCTTGTTGATGGTTTCTTTTGCTGTGCAGAAATTTTTTAGTTTGATATAGTCCCATTCATTTATTTTTGCTTTTACTTCCCTTGCCTTTGAGGACAGGTTCATGAAGTCTTCCTTGAGTCCTAGGTCTATAAGTTTAGTACCAGTGTCTTCTTCTATACAATTGATTGTTGCAGGTCTTATATGAAGGTCTTTAATCCATTTTGAGTTAATTTTTGTATATGGAGAGAGTTCACAGCTCAGCTTCATTCTTTTGCATATGTTTTTCCAGTTTTCCCAGCACCACCTACTAAAGAGGCTGTCTTTTCCCCATTGTATGTTTTTTGCTCCTTTATCAAAAATTATTTGTCCATAAATTTGTGGATTTATTTCTGGGTTTCAGTTCTATTCCATTGGTCTCTATTTCTGTTCTTCTGCCAGTAGCAAGCTGTTTTGACTATTGATGCTTTGTAATATAATTAGAAGTCAGGAAGTGTAATGCCACCAGCCTTATTCTTTTTATGTATTATTGCTTGGGGAATTCAAGGTCTTTTATGGTTCCATATAAATCTAATAATTCTTTTATCTATTTCATGAAAGTATGGTTGTGGGATTTTAATGGGTATTGCATTAAATCTGTAGATTGCTTTGGGCAGAATGGCCATTTTAAAATGTTAAGTCTTCCTACCCATGAACAGGGGATATTTTTCTGCCTCTTAAAGTCTGTTCCAATGTCTTTCAAAAGTGTCTTATAGTTTTCTGTGTATTAGTCTGTCATGTTCTTCGTTAAGTTAATTCCTAGGTATTCATTCTTTTTGTTGTGATAGCAAAGGGAATTGACTCCCTCATTTCTTTTCCTGAGGATTCGTTGTTTGTATATAGGAATGCTGTTGATTTTTGTACATTGATTTTGTACCCTGTGACTTTACTGTATTCGTAAATTGTTTCTAATAGTTTCCTGGTAAAATCTTTGGAATTTTATATGTAAAGGATCATGTCATCCGCAAACATTGACAATTTGACCTCTTCTTTCCCAATTTGGATACCTTTGATTCCTTTCTCTTGCCTCATTGCTGTGGCAAAACTTCCAATACTATATTAGATAACAGTGGTGACAGGGGGGCATCCCTGTCTTGTTCTTGATTTTAGGGGAATAGGTTTCAGCTTTTCCCCATTCAGTATGATGTTAGCTGAGGGTCTCTCATATATGGCCTTTATCATGTTGAGATACTTTCCTTCTATACCTATTTTATTTAGTATTTTGATCATAAATGGATGTTGTACCTTGTCAAAATCTTTTTCTGTATCAATTGAAATGACCATATGGTCTTTATCTTTGATTTTGTTTATGTGGTGTATCACATTGATTGATTTTCGTATGTTGAACCATGCTCATACTCCCAGGATGAATCCCACTTGATCATGTTGTATGATCTTTTTGATGCATTTTTGTATTCTATTTGCTAATATTTTGTTCAGGATTTTTGCATCTGTGTTTTTCAGAGATATTGGTCTATAGTTTTCTTTTTTTGTGTTGTCTTTGCCAGGCTTTGGTATCAGGGTAATGTTGGCCTCATCGAATGAGTTAGCAATATTGCTTCCTTTTCAATTTTTTGGAAGAGTCTGAAGAGGATAAGCTTTAATTTTTCTTTGAATGCTTGTTAGAACTCGTTGGTGAGACCAGCTGGTCCAGTATGATTTCATTTCTCTCACAGCCTTTAGAATGGCTGCTTTAATTTCTCTGTCACTTAGATCACATGCTTCCAGGTCTAAGAAGCTGTCTTCTCCATAAATTTCATGTTCTTTCTGAGGAGTTTTAGTTTTTAAGGAATTCATCCTGTACTGGGTTCTTCCTCTTTGTCATGAGGGCTTCATGTTCAGTGCCCAGATTATTGCTTTTGTGGTGTCTTGCTGTAGGGCAGACACTGGGTGGCACTGGGGGTCAAGTTTTGGGAGAGAGGGGGGTTGTTTATTTCTTGTTTCTGATCTTCTACTTCATTTGGAGGCTATGCGCATATATCCTGGGGAAAGGCCAACAAAAGGCGCTCCAAGGGCGGCTCTGCCTTCTGTCCTTTGCTGGGGAAGCTGGTCCGAGGCTTGTTTCTGCTGGCTCGGGTGAATGCTATCAAATCAGTCTTTCTTCCTAGCCCTGATTCAGCATCTGGCTGTCTACGGGCTCACACTGCTTTCAGAACCCTGGGGTGCATAAGGAAGTGCACGCTACATAAGTCCAAAGTTGTGGGCCCGGCCTGAGACAGCAGGATCGCCTTTGCAGCAGCCTGGGAACAGGAACTGCAGCCCTGTGTAGGTTTCCAGGGGTCCTAGAGCTGGGGTGTCATCTTTGCAGTACAGCCTCACTCAGCCCTTCTACTACTCAAAACTTCCAGAGGCTGGCTCCCAAACTCCATCCCCAGCATGCAGCTCCAAAGCCCAACTCCCCCACGGTCTCTCCCCTCCCATGCACTGTGCCTCTCTGAATAGTCAGCAGCGATTGTATCCTGTTGCAGTCCATCTTTGCTCCCTTCCCTCTCCCCAACTCATCCCCTTCTCTCCAACTTTCAGGTGTTTACTTGCGATTTGTGGATTTCTCAACAGCCATTTTGTCACTCAGGGTCCTCTTTCTTGGCTCCTGGGCGGCCATTCAATTGTGTTTTCTGGGAGAGGCTTTAAGGACCTCCTCTCCATTCACCATCTTGCCTTCTTCCCCCTCAGTATTAATTGTATTTGAGTCTTTTTAGAGTTGATAGGCTAGTGATTTATATATTATATAGTTTTTAAAAAAGATTTCACTCTTTTCAAGACAATGATTATCATGCTGTTTTGTATCCCAATTAATTAATTTTGCTCCTACCGCAATTTTGTTATATTATCACCCCTTTTATCTTTATGTCTAACTTTTTTTCTAAGTTTTACTTTGAATATTTTCTTTCCTTTTTCTCCATAATTTTTAAAACTATTCAAGTTATTTTTAATGCTTTGAATTTATCTTTGAGAACAGCTTTGATAATATATATATATTTGAGATATGTAATGTTCTTACTGTCATTTTCTTTAACATTTACCTCAAATTGGTAGTCTTCATTGGTCAGGAGAGTGTTTTGCAATTACAGAGAGGTTTAGAGATTTTTACTTAGTGTTTACTATTAAGTCCTTGTTTCTTTGGGTATGAATAAGAGAATGTGAACTGCTAATTTCAGCTCTGGAGAATTAATTGATGCTCTCTCTGTAACCTTACATGCAAACCTATATTTATAAATGTTGCATGACTATTGTAAGAGATGTAGTCTTTGCCACAGTATTCAGAATATGGATGACAGTTTTAGTCATTACTATTATATTCCTTAAGTTGTCATATTGGCATACATGGCTCCAATTCTAGTATCAATTACAGTGCGTGGTTATTTTTCTCACACCAAGCAATTCTCTGACATCAGCTGGTGTTCTACAAGGCAACTGAATTCTAATACTATCTACTTGGAGATGGCATCACATCCCCCAGGTTAAGGGATCCGTCCCATACTTCAAATGCCAATTGTAAGTCCAGATTGTCACCTGGACTTCTGACTGGCTGGCTGTAGATCAGAGGTTCCTACAACCTCTCCTTCTGTTTGATTAATTTGCTAAAGTAGCTCACAGAACTCAGAGAACTATTTTACTTATTAGAATACCAATTTATTATTAAAGGATATAACTCAGGCACAACCAGATGGAAGAGATTTATAGGGCAAGGTATGGGGAAGGGCACTGAGCTTCCCTGTTCTCTGGAATGCCATATTCTCTGCCCAAATCTCCATGTGTTCACCAGCCAAGAATTTTTCTGAATTCTGTCCTTTTTGGTTTTTATGGAGGCTTCATTACACATAGGTATGATTTATGAAATCATTGACCATTGATGATTGATCCAAACTCCAGCCCTTCTGCCTTTACTGGAGCTCTGGGATGGGACTAAAAGTTCTGACCTTCTAATCACATGGTTAATTCCTCTGGCAATCAGACAGGATCCTTAGTTATATTCCAAAAGTTACCTCATTAACATAGAGAAGGACACGTTTATTTCTCTTATCACTTAGGAAATTCCAAGGGTTTTTGGAGCTTTATGACAGAAACTGGAGGATGTCCAAATACATATTTCTTATTATCAATCACAATATCACAATGGCTTAATGGAAAGAGCAAATGTTGTTAAGTGAAAATCAACCAGGTTTTAAATCAGTGGTTTTCAACTTTCCTAATGCTGTGACCCTTTAATACAGTTCCTCATGTTGTGATGACCCCCATAAAATTATTTGCGTTGCTACATAACTGTAATGTTGCTACTGATATGAATCATAATGTAAATATCTGATATGTGTTTTCTGATGGTCTTAGGCGACCCCTGTAAAAGGGTTGTTCAACCCCCAAAGGGGCCACCACCCACAGGTTGAGAACCACTAGAAATCTAGGTTTTGTTACAATTAATGGCTTAATCTTGTACAGGTGACCTAATATATCTGAATCTCCTCTATGGGGACATCAATCTCTACCTTTCAATGTTGTTGGGAGAAGTAAATGAGGACCCTTAAATAAAATATGAGAGTGGGCTGATAAATTTTGCCTTCACTTAAATAGAAAATGAACAGAAAAAGGTATTTTAATGAAATAAAAAATATATATACCTGCATCATTTATTTTCAAAGCTGCATAATTATTGTTGTACAAAATCTCCACACATTTCTTTTTTTTTTTTTTTTGAGATGGACACACATTTCAATATACTTCTGCCAATGCTGCACTAGTTTTTGAAATCTATCCTTTAAAAATTGGTGTTTTGTGCTTGAAAGCATTTCCTTACTGCAGACTTCACCCTTTCATCACAGATGAACTGTCTTACCCAACATCTTCCTGTACTCACATCACACTGATCACCATAAATAGCTTGTATTCATCTGTGATTTTCAACTGAAGGAACTTTTTCCACTGTTAAGCACTGAGTAACAGCACGCTGTTTGAATCGAACATCTGAACACTCTTCCATTTCTATGTGCACTGAGTGAAAAATGTAAGCATCTGTGTGTGCAAGGTCAGTAATGATGGAGGGGAGCTACCATGTGACAACACAGAACCAATTATATCCATATATGTCCATGTAACAAAAAAATATTACAGTGGAGGCAAAGTTTATCAGCTTCCCCTCATACCTTAGCAGTGTGGCTAGCCTGCAGTTCATCTTAATAAATGACATATTGCCTATTTGAAAAGCTATTGATTGATAGTATGTCAGAATCATCTTTCTCAGCTGAGGAAAATGTCTTGTGATTGTACCTTGGAATTCTTGGATATTTGTGTTTTTCTTCCTTGTGAAATTTGTGTCTATTTCTGTCTTTCATCTCTATAGCTTGTCTCTCACCATTTGATTTCTGTACCTTTATTTAGAATAAGTTAAGGATGTAAGTCATTCATACAATTGTTTCTGCTGTTACTGCTACTTATTTCTGCAACTACAATTGTTTTTACCCTACATAATGTGATATTATATTTTCTAAATAGCACTTGTGTTTGACTACATAAAATTAGTATACTAATACACTACTATTAAGTAACATACAGAGGAGTACACTAAGTAAAAGTGCATAAGTAGAAAACTCATAGTATGCAGATTTTGACTTTTCCAATACACAGTGACTTCTGTTTTTGGGACCCTGGCCATACCTGTTTATTTTTATTGTATTTATTTTTTTATCATGTTATATGCAGGCACTACTCTACCAATGTATTTTGGGCCTTATAACACATCTCCCAAAAACAGAAATTAAAAGGATGAATACTACTATATTTAATAGAGTTTGTAATATGTTTTCTGACACCACAATGAATGTTCTTGAGCACCCTTGCCTTGCTTTCACCTTGGAGACCATGGTCATAGACAATACCAATTTGTTCTGCTGCTTGCTTCTGACACACTTTCTGTTTTATAGCACACATACAATTGTGGTTCCTTGTTTATTTCTCTTTCCAAATGAATTCTGATTTTCAAGATGGGGCTGATGTCCTCCATGTTCACTACGGCATTTTCAGGGCCAGCGCTGTGGGTTTGGGTAAATATTTGTAGACTTGAGTTAGAAGTTGCAATACCCTACCAATGGACCCTAAGTAGACCTTGATCTTGCTAATGCATTATTAGTGTCCTTCCATTTTCTCTTCACTAAAGCCAGGTCTGTCTTTATTCCACTTGTGTTTCAGCTTCTTGTCTTCTTCTCAGTTCATCTTCAGATGTCTATACAAATTCTTGTTTGTAGAGTTTTTTTTCATTTATCATATTTGGAATACAAAGCATGTGTATTAGGCTTTCTTCTCTTTCTAGTAGGGAATAATTTTCAGAGTTAGATATTTTGAGAGCATATTCAAAATAATATTTCTCTTGTTTTGGAGGCTAATACCTATTTGTTTTTCCTTAATTTTCAATTTTTAATATGGAGAATTTGGTCTCCACATTGGCCAACTATCAGCATGTGTGAGTGTCACTGACCACCTTCTCTTTCCAATTGTGTTTTAGAATACTCTGGTTGTGTGGTTAAACTGTGCAATACCTAGTGCACTTCTGGTATCAAGTGAGTATTAGGTAAAAGAATGCTGGTCAGAGTGTTTTTATTTTTTCTGCTTCTGTTCACCAATTCTCTTAATCTGAGAAGAATTTGTGGTTAAGAATTATGATCAGCATTGTATGAGAGATCCAAGATGGCAGAGTAGAAAAACATTGTACTGTTTTGTTCCATGATAGGCTGACCATTTGTACCATTTCCAATGAGACAGTCCCATTTTTTTTCTGTCCTGTTTAAAATGGTATGTGTGGTCAGCCTGTTTCATGAACACATTAAAATTACAACTAAATTATAGAAAAACCAATCTGGAGAACCATCCGAGGTCCAGCTGAACGGAAGATTCATAAGAAGAAGACATGGCAAGGCTGGTAGGAGAGGTGGAAGATGGAAAATGGGCTGGCCCCAAACCTCCGTGTGGCATTTAAGAATCCAGAGTGCTATCTCAGCCATGGAGGTTCCCCTGGAGGAATGAGGGACCCCAGCCCACCAGTCTCCCTAGCCAGTAGTACTGACATTGGGAAGAAGAGCCTCCATAATATCAGCCTGTGAAAAGCAATGAAGATTCCAAATGTTCAGGTGGAATGCAAGGCTGCAGGAAACCCAGGCATCCTCTTAAAGGGTCTACACAGGCTTAGTCCTTCTCAGGCACTCACCCTGGGCTCTGGCAGAGGGACAATGATTCAGGTCCTGTTGGAGAGATACGGGGGCGGGGGGGCAGACTGAGGTGTGTGGCTTTGGCATGAAGGCTGGAGGACAGTTGCCACTTTTCCTGAGTGGGGACCTTCTCCTGTGCAGCTGGCTGGTGGGTGCCATCTTTACTCTGTCATGCCCTTCCCTTTCCCCACATGGCCAAACCTGAATCTGATTGGTCTGGTGAGCTCCAATCACTCCACTCTGCTCACTCACTGAGACCCCACATTACCCAACTCCCCCAATGCCAGAGGCAATTTCTCTGGTGAGCAGCCAGCCCTACTTGTGTTGCAATTTTTCTTGGAAAATTATCGGAGTCCGCAGGCCCCAGGTGGGTGGCAGCTGGCCTGGGTGTGCTCTGAGGTTTTTGCTGAGTAACTCCAGGCACAGCATTGACACCAAAACAGAATCTACAGGAGCACCCAGCACAGTTGACATGGGAAACTGTGCCAGGGCTCCACAGGGCACCTACAACATAAAGCTTCCCAGTAATACTGAGAGACATAGCAGATTTACCTAATACATAGAAATAAATACAGAAAGCTATCCAATAAAGCAAGGAAACAAAGAAATCCATCCCTAATGAAAGAAGAGTGGAAAACTAGTAAAAAGAACTAAATGAGATGGAGGCTGACAACCTATTAGATACATGTTAATAGTTGAAAACAATGGTTATAAGAATGTTCAAGGAACTTAGTGAAAAATTCAATAAAGAGATAGTAAGCATAAAGGACATGAAAACTATAAATAAGAATCAGTCGGAAATAAAGAATAAAATAACGGAAATGAAGAATGCAATAGAAGGAATCACCAGCACACTAGATAAAGCAGAGGATTGAATAAACAATTTAAAAGACAAGATAGCAGAAAGCATCCAATCAGAACAGCAAAAAGAAAAAATAATTTTAAAAATAGCCTAAGAGACCTCTGGGACAACATCAAGGATAGCATTTGCACCATAGGTGTACAAGAAGAAGAGAGAGAGCAAAGGATCAAAAAACTATTTGAAGTAATAAAGACTGAAAACTTCCCTAAGCTGGCAAAGGAAACAGACATACAACTAGGCTGACCAGATGTACCATTTTAAATGGGACAGAAAACAATGGTACTGTCCCATCTCAAACAATATGTATAATTAGTCTTCTAACACCTTGAATTTAGTTCTGTGAGACTAGGCTGACCATGTGTACCATTTCAAATGGGATAGTATCATTGTTTTCTGTCCCGCTTAAAATGGTGTGTCTGGTCTACTTACATACAAGTCTAGGAAGTGTAGAGAGCCCCAAACAAGATGAACTTAAACTGACCCACACCAAGACATATTATAATTAAAATGACAAAGGTTAAAGACAAACAGAGAGTCCTAAAATCAGCAAGAGAAAGGCAATTAGTAATTTATAAGGGAGGTCCCATGTGACTGTCAGCTGATTTCTTAACAGAAACTTTGCAAGCCAGAAGGGAGTGGCAGAAAATATTCAACACGATGAAAAGTCAGGACCTACAACCAAGATTACTCTACCCAGCAAGGCTATCATTCAAAATTGAAAGGCAGATAAAGAACTTCCAAGACAAGAAAAAGCAAAAGGGGTATATTACCATGAAACCAATATTACAAGGAATGTTGGAGGGACTTCTTTAAGATAGAAAAAAAAAAGAGCAAAATTATGAATAACAAAATGGCAACAGCTACATATCTATCAATAATTATCTTCAATTTAAATGGATTAAAAACTCTAATCCAAAGACATGGAAGGTATTGTGCTGAGTGCAGTGTCAGACAGAGAAAGATAGTTGCAGTTTGATTTCACTTACATATGTAATCTAAAAAGAAAAGTAACAAACAAAAGAGAAACAAATTTATAGATACAGAAAATATTTGGATGGTTGTCAGATGGGAAGGGTTTGGGGTATGGGTGAATAAAGGGGAAGAGATTAAGAAACAAAGTAGTTATAGGGAGTTAGGTTATAGCATAAGGAATACAGTCAATCATATTGTACTATGTATAGTGTCAGATGGGTAGTAGATTTGTTGGGGTGATAGTTGGAAGGGGGTTGAAGGCAGGGTGAAAAGGTGAAGGGATTAAGAAGTACAAATTGGTGGTTATAAAACAGTCATGGGAATAAAATGTAAAGCATAGGGAATGATATGGTGATAATTATGTATAGTGCCGGGTGGGTATTATAATAGCCAGAGGATCACTTCTTAAATTATGTAATTGTCTAACCACTATTCTGTATAGCCAAAATTAATATAAAATAATATTGAATGTAAAAATAAAATGAAGAGGTAGTGCATATATACAATCAAACATTACTCAGCCATAAGAAGGAATGAAATTTTGCCATCTATAACAACTTGGTTGGACCTAGAGGGTATTATGCTGAGTTTAGTAAGTCAGACAGAGACAAATATATAATTCCACTTATGTGTGGAATCTAATTATCTAAAGATTAAAATAAACATACAAATGAAACAAAAACAGACTCATAGATACAGAGAACATTTTGATGGTTGCCAGATGGGAGGGGGTTTAGAGGGGTGGGTGAAAAGTGGGAAGAGATTAAGAAGTATAAATTTATAGGTAGAAAATATTCACAGGGATATAAAAAGTGACTCATGGGGACATGCAGTCAATAATATTGTAATAACTATGTATGGTGTCAGATGGGTACCAGATTTATTGGGGTGATGACTTCGTAAGTTATGTAAATGTCTCTCCACTACCATGTACACCTGAAACTAATGTAATATTGTATGTCAAATGTAACTGAAAATTAAAAAAAAATCTTTGAAGATTTAAAAAATACAATGAAGCAATATATAAAAACAATGATAATGACCTCTAACACTTAACTACATTCTGGGTTTCTACTGTCTCCTCCCTACTTACAGCAGTCCACAGAAGGAGGCTGGAGCCTGCAGCTCCCACACACTTCAGTGCTGGTCAATGCTGGAACTTCTGCCAATGTGATATGCTGAGGTCATGCCTACCAATAGAGGTTGGATGGGGACCACCAGGAAGGAAAGGAAAGGAAGGATAGAGAGGGCACAATATGCTACATTTCCCAGCATCCTGCAGACACATTCTCAGGAGCTGGTTGCCTGACTCTCTAGGTTTTGCAGTCTGGGTTTCTAAGCTTCAGTGGACCAAGTATGATGTTCATACTCTTCCTAACACTTCCTGGCAGATGCTGCAGCTTCCTCTCTGAAAGTGTAGCCTGCAGAGACCACCAGTTTTATTTCTCCATCTGCTTCACTTGAATTGTGGTTAGTAAAAAATTCCCAGATTTTTCAAAGTGGTTGATCGCTATCTTCAGCTCTTAAAACTTCTGTGAGTTATTTTCTTATTTTGGTTTCTTTAATGGGAAGTTGAGCACAGACACATTAGAATTATTCTTTGTTTTTATTAATTACTCCTGAACACAATATTTTTCAGTCGTTGTACTTATTTTCTCAAAAGTTATTCACTCTCTAACATATTTAAGATCAGAACTTTTAAGCCACAAGTATCCTGTGATTGTTAGAAATGACCATGCTACTATTAGAATAGCTGGTATGATGCCTGGTCTGTCTTATGCTGACAATTTCTCTTCCACATGTATGTATCCCTAAGAGAGACATATGCATAAGAGCAGTCAGAATGAGAAATAAAGAGCCCTTTTATATTCAGCCTTGCTCATGGTCTGTATTCCCATGCAGAAAACAAGAGAGGCAGTAAGATGGCTGTGTTGACTCTTGAGGAGATCAGGCCTGGATGAACCTATTGCATAGATGAGAAACACCACCAGAGTATGGGCTCCAGCTATGAATATGAATTTTGAATACATCCTGAAAGCTAACCCTATCTTATTCCTTCCTGCTCTTTGTAGGAGAAAGGTGAGAGAGGGCAGTGGCAACACTAGGAGGTGCCACCTGCCTCCACCAATCCCACCTTCACCTCTACTACCCCTTGTTTTTCTTATTCTGCTATGTCAATTGATACTTTCCATTCAAATGTGAAGTATAAATAAAAGCATCTTTTCTATTTCTGTTCTTATGTATTACATCATATATGTAAAAACTTTGTGCTTAGTATTTAGCTCTCATGAGAAATGTTCTTCTCTTAATGCTGGGTTGCTAGAGGTAGGTACACCACTCTGGGTTGTCTGGGTTTTGGTTCTGCTTTTACCAACAGAGTTCAGGATGGTGCAGTTCAGGAACTAGGATAATTTGATGGATGTAAAATTCCAGAAAGAGAAATAGAGGAGGAAAAGACTGTGCTAATTCTTTCAGAAAAATGACCAAGGGATGGTGCTGCACAGAGTTAAGCATCTCAGATCTAGAAAGACCCTACTTTGTGTCACCATTAGCTGCCAGATCTATGTTAGGAACTCTGAACCTAAGAAGCCATGTATCTGTTTCTGTTCTAGATGCAAATGTTAATTTTGATAAATTTCTGTGGCCTTGACTCAATGACCCAAGAACTTTGAATGAGAGTGGAGATGTGTGCAATAGAGAGTTAACATAGCAGAGTTTCCTTAGAAAGGCCTGCTTGCAAACTTAGTCCTTGTCTGGCATCTGGGAAATTAGAGTTTGGAGGGTTTTCATTATTCCTAGAACTGATAAGAGCAACTCACTCTGCCTAAACCATTTGTACATACAAGGGGGGACCCCCAAAAAACTAAAATTTATTTATAAAAAATTGTATATTTATTCTTACATGTTTAAATTTTAGTCACCTTCAAAGTACTCTGTTCGATGCAATACACATAGTGAGACACTTCTTTCACTGCTCAAAACAGTTTTTGATCTCATCAATTTTGATACGTCTTAGTGCTTCTGCCATTTTTTGTTTTATCTCTTCCACATCTGCAAATCTCCTGAATAAAACAACTCCATAGGAGTGAGATCAGGTGAATAGGGAGGGTGGCACACAGGGGTCATGCTGTTTGTGGTCAAAAACTGCTGAACACTCAAAGGGTCTGGGCAGTTATGTTGTCATGCCACACAATGTTTGTGTAAATCACTCATCATGAAATGGGCAAACACATTGAAAGAAACTCCCAAAAATATTCACTGAAGCCAAACACAGCCTCTCACAACATCAGCTGGTACACTGATGCAGATGGGTTCCTAGAACACTCACATAGCAGGGAAAGCCTGGACTACAAGGGGCCTGCCCTCTAAAAGATAGTCCTGGTTTTTTTTGCATCTCCTCTTGTACAATGTGTTTTATGTTAAGCACCTGCTTTCCTTCGGGAAGTCTGAATTTTAGTACATTCCAGGCACAAAGTACCTATGTGACCAGCCCACAACAAATACCTTGGAGACTGGGACTATAAGGAGCTCTCCTGGTAGACAGGATTTCACATATGTTGCTACTACTCATTACTGGGAAAATTAAGCATGTATGGTTGACTCCACTGAGAGAGGATTCTAGAAGCTTATGACTGGTTTCCTCAAGATTTTGCCCCAGATGTTATTTCCTTTTAGTGATTGTGCATTGTATTTCACAGTAGTAAATCACAGCCATTAGTAGAACTATATGCTATCCTGGAAGTACTATTAGGGAAACATTGAACTTGGGGATAGGTCTTGAGATTTCTCCAATACATATCCCACCTGAAAAGCTGCAGTCCCCTTCTAACCATGTTGCTTCTTCTGAGCCCCTTCTATATAAAACTTTAGGTGCTGCTGATATCAGGGCAAGGGCATGGTTTTGGCCACCACCAATCCAAGGTTCAGTAATCAGCTATACAATGTCCCTTTCTCAGCCACCTGGCCCTCTGTGGCTTTTAACATTACTGGAGACCAGCTACTTGCCCCTTATAGAAGGTCTGTCTTGGTATTTAGGGCACCTCTCTGCCTTTCTTGGTTCTCCTCTCAGACTATACCTCTTAGGCCCTTCCCCTCCTGCCTCTTACTTAGGGTATAACAAGATATCAAAATGTCATTCTCACATCTCCATTTTAGGCCCTATAGCACAGAAACAATACAATAAGTGATAAATTTTCCAAGGCCCATTGTTCTTTTTCCCTACTTTATGTTAGCCTGTGAAGGCTGTTATAGCAAAATGCCATAGGTTGGGTGGCTTAAACAACAGACATTTATTTCTCTCAGTTCTAGGGGCTGGAAGTCCAAGATCAAGGTCCAACCAGGACTGGTTTCTGGTGGAAGCCCGCTTACTGACTTGTAGATGCTGCTTTGCTTGTGTCCTCACATGGCCTTGCTCTGTGCATCCACTCTTGGTGTCTGTTCTTATATAAGGACACCAGTTTTGTTGGATAAGAGCTCTTCTTTTATGACCTCATTTAACCTTAATTATCTCCTTAAATGACCTATCTTCCAGTATAGTTACATTGGGGGTGAGGGCTTCAACTATACTGACCAGACGTCCCATTTTAAATGGTAAAATTCAAGCTATCAGTAAGCTGACCATATCTACCCTTTGAAAGGAGATAGGACTGTCATTTTCTGTCCTGTTTAAAACAGAACATCTGGTCAACCTAGCTTCAACCTATAAATATTTTGGGAGGATGAGACATAGTTTAGTCTGTAACACTCTATAATAAATTGAAATTGAAGCATTAGGCAAAGCAATTTCATTGGAGGAAGCTGCTGGTGGTTTTTGAGTTCTCTCTAACCTCCTTGAAGTGGAGAAGGAATATTTCTCATTCGGTCTGAGGTAAAGATATTTACAAAGAGCCATTTGTAGAGACTGACCTGTGTTTGCTGGAGTTTAAAGTATGTAGGGGTTCGTACTTGCACCTCCTGTGAACCATCTAAAGTTCTGCTCTGGAGCTGCTGACTGCTTTGGGTAGCCAAGTAGAGAGGGCTAGGGCTGCCTTAGAAAGAGCTACCTTTCAGTGTACATGGGGTAAAGGAGGGGGCAGTTTGGGGTTTAGGATCACCTAGAGGGTTGATGACACCCCGGTGGAGAGAAATAACCACCAGAAGCCTAGGTGTCCAAGGAGGGGAATAGTAAGCAGCCAATGGGGTGGGTTGGGGGGTGAGGGTGGAGGCATAGCCCACTTGGAAAAACTGCATTCTTCTCACAAGGCTATCTGAACTCAGGTATGGCCAGAAACCATGGCTAGAGAATGAGGAAGGAGGTAGACCTAGAAAAGGGTGAAGAAACTGATCTCTTCTTCATTCCAGGTCACTAGCTTAGTTCAGGTCCAAGTCATAGGACAGAAGACCTTTCCAACTAAAGGTAGTCTGGAGTTATGTGCTCAGTAGCCTGGACTGGATTTTGATTCCTTGAAAGGTGACTGCAAAGCTTGGGGACCAGTCCAGTGCTTTCCCCAAAGCCAGGAGAGAGCATGAGACAGGGGAGCTTTAACAGGGAGGTGTGAGAAAGTTGTTTCTGCTTGCACCCTATGGAGTTTAGAACATACACGACTCCAACAATGTAGACATTCCCAAGGCCATCCTTGGTGTTTGCTTTCCTTTCCTTACTGCTCTTGATGAGTTCATCCAGGTGGATAATAAAGACTGAATTTACTATTTACATTTAGAAAATAAATTATCAATTTTGAACAAGTAGTACATGACATGGTTTAAAAACCAAAAATTATGAAAAGATATATAGTGGGAAGACTCACTGCTGTACCCTATCTGCCCAGATTTATCAATGAATGAACCATGAACTATTATTAGTTTTTTCTGGGGGGAGAGCTACACTTCCAGATATTTTTATGAAAATATTTATTCAAAAAAATAAGTATAAATGTATTCTCCTTGACCTTCTTCTTAAATCAAATCAACGCACACTATAATGCAGTTATGTAGTTTGCTTTTGTTTACCTGAGAATCTATCATGAAGATTTTAGAGATGTTTTTATAGATCCTGAAAACTTTTAGATCCACATTTTTTAGCTGTTAGTTATTTACGACATCCTCACATTCTGCCAGCACCTTAAAGCCAGCATTTCCTAAATATATTCTCCTGACTTCTCCTTTGTTCCTAATTATCTCCCAGACTCAAACATCGGAGTTACTATTGCCTCTTTCCTCTTTCTAATCTTCCGGGTTTGCAAGCCTTGCCTGTACCCTGGATCCAGTCCTTTTCACTCCCCCTCCTCCACCCAGGGCCTTTCTCTGCTCTTGTCTAGGTTCAGCCCAACACCACTTCCTGGGCCAGCTCTGCCCCTCTCATCCAGCCTGTGTACTGCGACTGATCCTCAGTAAGCAATTTTGATGCTCTCACTCCCAGATGTGGACACTTACTACTGATTCTAGATCAAGGACAAGCAGGGGCTTATCTTGTCCTCCTCTCTTCCTACAGGACCCCTCAATCCAACATGAAGGGAGGGTGGTCACTGCTCCCAGCTATCCACCATCCTTCCTTGTGTCCTCTCCACTGCTCGGGCTGCTCCCCTCATCTCCCCTTTCAGCTTGCTGCCAAACCCTTGAGAATTTCCTTATTGAAGCTTTTGCTCCCATCTTTGCCTTGCCTTATAAGCTCCTGGAGGGTAAGCTGTGCTTTATTTATCTCCCTGTTTTCCTATAGGGCCGACTGACCTGCTCCTTTGTAGGTGTGATTTTGAAATACAGTTAATTGAGTCTCAGACATTTTTTTGAAATACAGTTAATTGAGTCTCAGACATTTTTTTCTTCCTCCTAATCTGTGTCCTTGTTAACCTCTAAGAGCCCATCTTTTTTTTTTCTGTATATCCTTTCCCTTTTATTTTGCAGTGATTTTTATTATTATTTTTACCTCTTTGTGAAATTCCAGCTGGTAGGTCTTCATGAATGTTGCACAGTCCTGGCCCTCCCACAGCTGGGCCCCAGTTCAAGTCTGTTACTTTGACTTATGCAGCAGTGAGAAGCAACCAAATGCAGTCCTTAGCAGGTTAGCTTCCTGCGTTTCCCACTCGGTACGTGATGACGTTGGTGAGCTGGAGGAGTAAGAATGCAGCCTGGTGGGAGTGAACTCCCTTCTTTGATTCTGCATTTACTGGCTTTGTTCAAGATTGGTAAAACAATTTAACCAAATAAAATTGTTGCATTCAGAGTCCACTGCTTTCTGTGAAAGGTGGTGGGTCTGAGAAGATGCCAGTCCTTTGTCTTTGGGGGCATGTCAATCCAGAATGGCCGTCTGATATCATACTGCCAGGCCTGGACAGGCCTCCTTTAATAGACCAATTCTTTAGGGAGGGGAGAAGTTTCAGATGCCTGGAGGGTTGTATATGAAAGACCTGAGTCCACTGAGAGTTGACCATCCAATGAGAATTACTAAGACCCCAAATGCAAGCAAAATGGAAATTTGGGGAACAAATAAATGACTTTCAGGCAATGGTCTTGTGTATGAAAGCCCCTGAGGGCCATCCATCTCTCCCAATTTCCCATTAGATTCCTTCCTAAATCCCCAGATAGGAAAACATACCCTACTCTCAAACTTTGAAAAGAGATATGAACCTATGCCAGGACTTAGATTGGGGTCTCTGACATGGTGGGAGTGGGGTGACGGTGGTTTCCAAGCTGAGCACATAGTAGCTGCATGGCCTTGATAGAGTTACCTTTTAACTTCTTGTCTAAGTTTTTCTCATGGACAAAATGTGGAAGGGGACAACCTGATCATGTAGTGAGGGTAAAATCAAACAAGATGATAAACAAGATAAGCTCTGAGCTCAGTGTCTGACATAAAGCAAGTGTTGAAGTTTGTCTATTACTTATTACTCTTTTAAATGATTAAGAAAGACCTCTAGAGGTTGACCTCAGACACCACAACTAGATCAGAGAGAACAATTAAGATTTCATGCCTCTAAGTACTAGGCAGCCATAGCACCCTCCTGCCAGGGTACACTGGAATCAGGGGAAAGAATATTCCAGACAGAGCTCATCCATGACCTGACCTCCTGAGAAGAAGCAAAAATACAGGCAAACAGCTGGGTTTGGAATCCCAGCTCTGCTCCCTATGCGAGCTTCTGCAAGCTACTGAACCTATGGAAACTTCTTTAAACAATGCCCAGCACATTGTGAGTGCTCAGTAAATGTTAGGTATTTTGGACATCACCAGATTTCCTAGATCTGGCCTCTGCTTTGGAATGGTTTTTGTATAATTACTGGACTTAGTGAAACACCTCTCTCTGAGATTCTAATTATCTCAGTTCTCTTGAGGTGGAGGGAGTGAAGGTTTGGGGACATGGGAATTTTAGTCTTCTGGGACCAGCATTGATGGCTTGTGGGGTATTTTTAGTTCTGTTTGTCTGTTAAACTAGGCTATGCTAAAGAGAAATTTTCCTTAGAGTAAATCTGAATAGAACCTCTTACTGGTGGTAGGACTGGTGTCAAGCTGTGAATTAGTAGGAGGAGTCTTCATTTATGGAAGGTCTGCTGAAAATACGCTGTGTACACACATACTCAGGAGCCAGACCTGAGAAAATTCTGAGAGAGGTAGAGAGGGGGGTCCCATCCTGATCATTCCTCTAACTGTGGGTCTGCAGCAATCTCCCTTTGCTCAGGGATAGCTAAAAATGGAGAGGGAATCACATTTTGACCAATAAAAAATTCTGTGTTCCAAATGTCCTCTGTTTAATAGCTAGAAGCAAATCTTCCTATAAACTAGACCTCTCCAAGTAATAGAATGTCTCTGCCAAGCCACCTGTCCTCCTGCATTGCAGTTGGCATCTTGCCCTCAGCACTTCCGCTCTAGACAAGAGTCTGAGTTCTGAATGAGCTGCTTCCTTCACCAAAGCCAGGATACAGTTCTGAAGCATCATTTCTGTTTGTCAGCTTTGGGTTTGGTGTTCTCAGCCAAGGCACCATCTGTGAGCATTCCTTGATGACTTTGACCAGAGTTCCATGTGAATCCTTGAAATGCACCAATTCCACACTGCTACACCCCCATCACCCTGGGGAAGATTTTGGAGAAGTGGGCAATTTTTTACTTCTCACCTTTTGCCTGTAAGGTAGACTGTCCAAGGACAGCTCTGTTCTCCTGGCACTGAGAAGCAGGCATTTTGTCATGTCCTATGGCCCACTCCCCTATCGGGCTCCCAATTGAGAGACAGCAGTGCCCACTGCACCATAGCCAGGAGCTTGAGTGACCCAGGCTGGTGAACATACTTTGGTTAAGGTCTCATGGTGGCTTCATAAAAATCAATCCATGAACTTGAGCTATTGAGCCTTTATAAACTGTGCCATGGGTAGCAGAGAGTTGGGATAATGCCCACTGTGAATAGACCAACATTCCAGATGGAAAGCCTGGGGAAGGAGAACTGTAGTACTTGGGATATCTTCTAGTCTAGTGTTTCTCAACCTTCTTCTTTTTAAATAGCTGCCATACCCTCAGAAACCTATAAGACAATTGTTTCTCTAGATACCCATCCCCATGAAATTTTAATAGCACAGATATTCTGTATATTTGTTTATGTACTATTGCCCTGGGAGGGCCACACACCATTTTAATATCTAGGCTTGTCTTTGCCTCCTAAGAACCACTTTTTACTTCATTGAAGGTGATACTGTATTTATTGAGAATGCATATTTTAGTCTGAGACTTTTTGGCCTTGCAACCTCAGCTGTCACAGTGGGGTGACCAGGTGAGCAGGAATAGAAGATCAAATATAAAGTAGAATAGCTCCATAAAAGAAGCCATGGGCTTGAGTCTGTAGGAGCTGAGCAGGGTTGTTGAGGATAGGACACTGGACATTACTCATTCATAAGATCTAGGAGTTAGAGCCAATTCAATGGCTTGTAACACACACACAGAGGGGCAGTGCATGTGTCTAACAAGTGTGTGTGTCTGGGACTTGGAGCAACATAGCGCCAGCTTAGTGTGAATTCCAGGAAGACTAGGCCATTCTCTTTCTTCAGCTTCCAATTTTACGTTTTCACAAATGCTGGATGACTATCTTTAGGCAAACATCTTAGTCTGCTTTTAAAATCATCTTATTGCTTTGTCTTTTTCTTAAAAAGTAAAGTTATGTAAAAAGGATCCAGCATGTTACAGCATCTTAAATATTGCTACTCAATACCCAAATGAGTATACCAGCAATGCAGAAGAGAGCCTATCGCCTCTCTGGACCTCTGCCAGCATTAAACACTATTCTTTTTAGAAATATTTGCTAATTTGAAAGGCAAGATAGTAACTCATTGTTGCTTAAATTAATTTTCTTACATGACTAGTGAGGGTGAAATTTTAGATCCTTTTATTTTGTTGAATGGTGAGAAAGAAATCAGTTTCCTCTCAGTAGTCTGCTGACTGCCTCACCCCATTTGGTGACTAAATTTTTTCTTTCCCACTGACTTTTCATGCCTCCTTTATACTCTAGAAAGTTTTATATGAGTTATTGACATCTTTATGATGGCATCTGCATGGCTTTCTGAAATAGTTTTAAACAAGTGCTCTTTAAAGACAAATGCACTCTAAAAGAGGTTTGATGTGTCTACCCTTTGGCAAATGTGTGTGCAGACACCTGGGTCATCTTCACTGGCTGAGGCCAAGATGTGGTGAGCTCTTGGTGAAGAGACCCTCTTGAGCAGTCCTAAGGGTGCATAATGCCACACAGATACTAGTTACTGAGGCTTGGACAATACCTCAAAAGTCTACTTTTGTCTGAGTTGGCTCAAGTCAACCTTTTGGTCAGTGTCAGCCCTAGCATGAAAGATGCAATGGATGCTCAACTGAGCAAAGAAAAAAACTAGCAAGAGAAGGCATTCATTCATTCTATAAGTACATTCCGACTGCCTAATTCTATAAGTACATACTGAGTGCCAACCGTGATGCTGAATACACAAAGAAGTTTTAGAGTAGGTTCCTGACCTTAAAGAGCTCACAGCCCAAATGAAAGATAAGTATGCGAATCAATGACTGAGATACAAGGTGATAAGTTCTATAATGGATACACATTAATTTAGTAGAAGAGAGAAGAAAGTTTAGCCACTGTGTCTAGTGAACTGAGGAAGGGTCAGGAAGAAAATGAAAAGAGAACATGATATTTAAGCTCCACCTTAGAAAAGAAAAGGGCATTTCCAGGTATACAAGTAGGGGAAGGCATCCTGGAAGTGCACAGGAATGGAGCTCTGAGACATCATGGCATTTTGTGCAGAGGTGGGGAGCAAAAGGTGGCAAAAGGGGTAGTGGGACTGGAATGCTAACCTGAGGTAGTTTCCTTATTTTAAAGATATCATTGATTTATAAGGCATGATCAGATATGGTTTTGGGGAAGTAAACTCTGAACTGTTCTGGAAGATAGATAGTGTGGAGGCAAGAGTGTGAAGACAGAAAGCCATTCTACTAGTAACATTGTAATTCTAAATAGGAACACAGGTCCTTGGAATTATTTTTTTCACCATAGTCTTTGAAAAAGGAGAACAAAACAGCCACAAGTATCTAAGGGATAAATTCAATAAGACCAGATGACTATATATATATATGTGTGGGTGACATAGGTGAAGGAAAATATAAGGATGAATTCCCAGTTTTGGTCATGTGTCCAGGAGGTATAGCAAGTGAGATGTGTGCCCATATAAGGAGGTGCTGACTGAGCGTGTAGATAGAAATACTAACCAATAATTAGGTATATCTTCTATTGGATCTACTAATAATTGCCAATAATTTCTTGTGTTCCTTTTGGTATTTTAAGAATGTTGCACAATTTTCAGTAATGCTACAAGGTCTTTCTTGAGGTCATGCCATGGAGAAAAATATGGAGATGTTTGTTTCATGGGGTAGTCAGTCAATTTCAACTATTTCTCTATTTATATTTATATCTTCTCCTTTCAGGGGATGGCCAGGTGGATTTCGATGAATTCATGACAATTCTTGGCCCCAAACTGGTGTCTTCAGAAGGTCGTGATGGCTTTCTTGGAAACACAATAGATAGCATATTCTGGCAGGTGAGTAAGAATTTTTTTAAAGATAAGGCTTGACAGTAAACACGTGTCTAGGACTAATTTTAAACTCTGAGTTCTTGAGCTTCTGTTCAACACATGAAGATTTCTTCTGGGCTGGAGTAACATGTATTCCTTGATGTCTAAGGTGAAGTCTATACTAGGTCCTCTGAACAAAGAATCAGAGCTATATGCATTTGAAGGTTGGAGGAGTGAAATATCGCCTTATTTTTTTCTTATTTCAAAAAAGTTTACATTTTGGAGAAATGAGATTTCATTACTTCTGATTCACAAAAGTCTTTTTTCTAGAAAAACTTAAATAAGGACATATCGGTATTAAATGATCTCAGTTCTGTCCCTGGTTCCAGGAGACCCTTGCTGAGAGGATGTCATGGTTGTCTTATATGTTTGGATTCTACCGATACTTTCAATAAGACAGAATGATTTTGTCTAAGAATTTGTGTTCTAGGCTTCTCAGTTTGCTCCTATTTCTGTTTTGTAAAATCTCTTAAGAAATTTCAAATATCTACCTTTGAATTATTAAAGTGTTATAAATCATTTTTATATTAGTTCTTTAATCTTACAATGTGACTAATACTCCATGATTATGAGATTTGGGGAATGTGTTATCAATCAGTATATTAAAATTTTGAGTCAAATACTTGACAAGTTAAACTGAACTACTGGTTAAACATGTAAAACACCATTCAAATATGGCATAGTTCCTTTAATTTCTGGATATGTTTTTTTCCTTAATCAAAATATTTCTGTAACCTAGACAAGGATTGCCATTGACTTGTGTTTCTCATCTGATTCTGTCACCCATCTTGCATGTAAACAACAAGTAGTTATGTAGTGTCTCAGTCACTGTGGGTTTTATTATATGGAAGACATTTAAGACACAGTTCTGGTTATTTAAGAATGTGGTTGAGGAAACGCAATGAAGAGAGAGAAAATACAGAAGGGTTTATTTGGTGTGATGGTTACTAGATGGCAATCTGCTTGAAGCCAGGGACTTCATCGTTATAGTGCCTTGGCCCCTGGCACATTGCACACAGCAGGACATCAATAACAATTTTTAAAATGGAATGAATAGAATTTCAATAAAAGAGACAAATGTGGTCTTGAGGGGTCAGACACAGTTTCAGGACATGGATGTGCTTGTTTTAAACCTTGAACTATGGTGGGGGTGGAGATTAAGTGAGCAGAGAGAAGAGAGCAGAGCCTGCCATGATGAAGAATTTGAAAAGGGTGGAAGCAATGAGCATAGGAAAGTCACTGACTATAACTGAGGTACAGTTTAACGGGCAAGACCTCAGAACTAATGGCAGAATGGATTTAGGTCCTGAGAAAAGAGAACTGAGATGACTCCAAGGTTCCAAGCTGGCTTTTATTGACAGGAATAAGATCATGGAGAAAAGAAATCTTTGTGGAGCTGAATTCTAAATTGGATATGTTGAGAGTGAGTTGAGAGTCAGATAACCAAGAGAAAGAGGAAATTTTCCGCACAGCTGAAATCAGGGTTATATCATGGGTAAGAGACCAGAGCTGGAAACAGTGGGATTCATCAGAGCTGGGGAGAGTAAAATCAGGATGAGCTCACCAGAGGAAGTTGCATAGATGAAGATGAGCAGAGAGAAAGGACCTGTCCGGGAGGGTCCAGGGGCAGGGAGCCGTGAGAGTGAGTCTCTGACCTCCACACAGCTGAGGCACATCAGGAGAATATCAGCCCCTTGAACTATGGGCATGATCAGCCCTGATTCTTCCTGGAGAAGGACCTTCATGACCCTACTTGCCACATGAGAATATTTCACAAGCAGTTTCACAGATAACCCTTTGGGCATGACTCTACAATTGGAAGGACAGATAGGTAGAGTGCCCTGGCAGAAATAAAAAATAAACACATAAGTAAGAAGGTAGAGAAATACTGCTTCCCACCCAGCCATCTTTCAACCCATACAGATCCACTCTGGATGAGCATTGGGATTTCTTTATTTCCCTGGTTTCCTTTCTCTGCTCTCCTTTACTCCCCATTCTGGATGCTTTCTACCTTTGTCTCTGCCTTCAGGGTCCACCCTAGCCTTGGAGAATGCTACAGGGCCTCCCAGGCTCTAAGCCAGGGGTGTACAACCTTTTGGCCTCCCTGAGCCACAGTGGAAAAAGAAGAATTGTCTTGGACCACACACAAAATACACTGACACTAACAATAGCTGATCAGATAAAAAGAGGTCCGTGCATACTTTTCATAATGTTTTAAGAACGTTTATCAATTTGCGTTGGGCCACATTCAAAGCCATCCTGGGCTGCATGCAGCCCGCAGGCCACAGGTTAGATAAGCTTGCCCTAAGCCCTCTTCTTGGCCCCCATCCTGGAGGGCAAGACGCTGAATGTACTTGAGCCTCATGTTTTCCAGGTTCTCCGTAGTAGAATATTTATATGGCAAGGAAATATTTCTCTCCCAATACACCGATTTCCTCTACCTTAATTTAGACAGGCTATTATGCTTACAAAATTTCTGTGTTTTTGTCATACCATATACCCTCCTCCTTACCCAGGGTGATAGATGGGATGGGGAGATGAGAGTAAAGGGTGAAATTTTCATTCTTAAATATTTAAGCAAATGCAGGAATGCATGGACTTGTGGCTGGTGCTTTCCTCTCCTACTGATGCTCATATAGCTCAGAATTTTATTACTAAGAAAGGAGAACAGACACATCTACCAGTTCTCAGTAGTCAGCTGCCCCTCACCCCCACCATCTGTCTATTCAGAGACAGAATGAAAAATAGCACTTAAAACATCCAAAGCATCTGTTTCTTCCTGAAAAAACTTTATGTATCCAGCGCTTGAATGATTTAGTGATTTTTCAGGTTTAAAAGAATGTTGTATGTGTGCATGTGTGTATATGTATATGTGTATGTGTATGTGTATGTATATGTATATGTTTGCTTTACCACAGTGGTTGAAGATGGTATAGAAGCTCTCTGTGCTAGATATTCAGGCAAGGGATATGGATATGAGGAAGGACTAATATTCCAGAAAGGAGAAGACCAATCGTTTAAGATACTTTAATAAGGCTTCTCACCAGGGACAAAGTCATAAACATAATGGTACACGTGGCAAGGGGCATTAATGATCCGTTTGCTGCATCATACATTACAGCAAAAACTAGTGACAAAAAATAATAACTGTTAACTCTTTCATAGTTTCTGTGGATCAGGAATTTGAATGCAGCTTAGCCTGGTGATTCTGGCTCAGGGTCTCTCATGGGGTCTAGTCAAGATGCTGGCTGGGGCTATGATCATCTAAAGGTTTGACTAGGGCTGGAAGATGTGATTCAAGGTAGCTCACTCCTGTGGCTGGCAACTGGCTGTTGGCAGGATACTTCAGGTCATTGCTACATGGACATCTCCATAGTGCCGCTCGAGTGTCTTTATGACATGGCAGCTGGCTTCCCTCCAAACAATGGATCCAAGAGAGAACATGGCAGAAGGTACAATGTCTTTTATGACCTAACCTTCGAAGTCAAACTATATCATTTCTGCAGTATTCTCTCAGCTATACAGACCATCTCTATTCAGGGTGGGAAAGGGCTAATTCTGGAGGCTAGGGTCATTGGGGCCCTACTAGCTACTACAGAAGGTAAAGATTCTGCAGTTGGGCTTCAGCCTCTGAGCTAACATTGCTGCCACAGCCTTCCTTTCCCCAGCCTTTGGTCTCTTCCCACTTTAGAGGAAACCTGTGAACATGGCTGTTCTCTGTGCTCTGAGAAGTGATCCCACCAAGCACTAGGCTCATCTTGCTAATTCAATCTGTGTTCAGTGCCCCCTCCTACTGGTTTTCTACCATACAGTGCTAAGGTAAAATTAAAATCAAATGGAATTCTGCAGAAACAGCTGTTTATCAGTTGGTGCTAGTCCCAAAAGTTATGAGCCCCTAGCTCTTTGCAGAAAATTTGTATTAGTGAAGGCAGAATGGAATTGGTTCCTTATGCAGCCTTGCTCCCACAGACGGTTGGAGGGCCATGCCCAGAGTTTCTATCCTCCCTGGGTATTCAGATTTCTTGATAGCTAGTTCAGAACCTCTCTCTTATGTAATAATAACTTGTGAAATTTTTGTGATGTTCTTATCCTTCACTCATCAATTTTCTGTGTTTGCTGTTACTACAGTGATATACCTAGGGAAGAAATATGAAATTGTGTTTTAAGTCAGCTTTAAAACTGGTGTATGTTGATCGTGGAGAGGAGAGAAGAGAGGGAATAAAAGGGGCTAGGACTCAGGACTGGGGGATAGCTTTCATGCTCAATGCTTCAGGTTGATTGCAACTGCTGTTTAGTGGAATCCTCCGAGTCACTGTTGTTCTGCCATTCACTTGCACCACATGCTGTGGGTCCACTTGCACAAAAGAACAAGAGTCTTTAATATAGTAGGTGCCCCCAAGTGGCAGAGGAGAGCGTATCACAAGGTTTATCCAAGTCACCACAACAGCCCTTTATATGTCTCCTCCTGACCTCCACCACTGTGCGACACTGTTCTGCACTGAGTTCTTCACAGCACACAATGAGAAGCATATTGACAAGGATCGTGGGAGCTCGGATAGCTCTGCTCATCTCAGAGTCCAGCTGACACTTCTGTTAAACTCTTTTTCCTCTGAAGAAAGAGAGAGATGAGTCCACACTTAGCTAGTAAAGCTGAGCTGTTTGTATGCACTGGAAGTGCAAGTAAAACACTTTGGCCACAGTGACTCTGAAAAACATCGAGTGGCTGCTCTAGAAGTGGGCTTCTTTGCTCACATTTTTATCGTGTACATAGTCGAACTTCATTCATTAAAACTTCACTAACATAGAGTTTCTGTTTTAGGAAATGAAATGCATTAATATTTAAGCAAATGAATCTGTTCACTGGATGGCTCTGCATGTGTGGGAATGCTCTGGGTCTGGGGGTCACGAAACAAGAAGTTTTTGTGTGTGCTCGAGAGTGTTAGCTAAATGTCCTGAGCCTTCACTTGCTCATATATAAGCTGGTTTTTATGGCTAGTTTACCCCACATTGTATGCAATGTCCAAGACACTGTAAGCTAGCCTAACATAAAAGCATGTGTGTGACACCCACCCCTAGACTTGGTCCAGATCAGAGCCTGTTTGTCACACTGACATCTCCCTCAAGATACCTGCTAAGTATCTTTTACAGCTATCCACTTCTCCCCACCTGATGGGGTAATACACAATAGGTGTAGCAAAATGCACATGTGCAGAGCCATGGTTGAGATAGGCAAGTTGCTGGATTTAAAATTCTTGACTCATGGGCAGTTGAGAGCATTTAATGTTCATGTTCATGACATGAGAGGAACACTATATAAAGCTACAGGTACCATATAATTCAAATCTGTTATGCATAAAGGGACTGGAAAGACATATATGAAAACATCGACAGTGATTTTTTTCATGTGTGGTAGGATTATGAATGATCAAATCCCTCTGTATTTTCCAAAATCTCGACAGTCGGCATATGTTACTTCTATAATCAGAAAAAGAAAATTGAAGAAAAGAAAATGCAGTCCCCAGTTAGTCAGGTATCTATTAAATATCTATAATTTTTTCATCTGGAAGACGAGATTACCTGTTCCAAGAGGTTGACTGTTGATAAAACTTAAAGGGAAAGAAAATGAAAAAGAAAAAAAGCAGAAGAAATCATATTCATTCCAGTGAGGCACTTTTTACATAGAAGATACCAGGATTTTTACTTTTTTATTATTGTTATTCTTTTAAGGATACCTTGGGTTCCAGCAGGCAGCGTCTCTCCTCACATCAAATCTGGCACCAGCAGGATTGCTCTCCCTCAATATTTTGTCAGCATGCCATTCTGTCTGAGCTTTGGATCCAAAGCTGCTCCTCCTCAGTTCTTAATCCCCTAATGGAACCTAAGTAGCTCTCAGCCGTGATGCCCATCACGAGGCCTATTAGAGAGACAAGTGCTTTAATCTCCAAAACGTTTCTACTGCGTTTGAAATACGGAGGATGGAAAGTATTAGGGTCAGTCGTGGGTCTATAGCCATGGTTCCTGAACAGCAACAGCAGCATCTGGGATTGGTTAGAAGTACAAATGCCCGGGCCCCACCCCAGAAACACTGAACCAGAATCTCCAGGGGTGGGCCTAGCTGTGACTGAAAAACTTCAAATGGGTGCTCTAGAACTGGGCCCCTTTGCTGGGTTTCTATAAGCCCTCCAGGTGACCCTGATGCTCACCCAAGTTTGAGAACCCCTGAGCCCCTGAGATTTCGGTTACTTGTTCTATGAGGCAGGCAGATGGTCAGGTTTACTGGTCTGACTCAGAACCTGGGTAATTTGGGTTTTTTATAGATTTATGTATGTTTATGACTGCACTGGGCCTTTAGTCTATGTACCCCTCCAGGCGTACCTTGGAGACATTGTGGGTTTGGTTCCTACCACCGTAATAAATGAATATCACAATAAAACAAGTCCTAATTTTCTTGTTGGTGGAGGGTCTTGCCGTCAGTTTGCAAAAAACACAACATCTATGAAGTGCAATACAGTGAAGCACAATAACAGGAGGTGTGCCTGTATAAGTTTTAACTGTTTCTAAAAGGGGAAGAACTTACATGTCAGTATGTAGCTAATTTTCTAAGTTGGAAATGTCTTTCTATGCATTAAAGTAATGAAAGGAATCATAAATAAAAATTCTTAAACAAATTAAAAGAATATTTCCAAAATGAACAGCCAAGAAAAAATATGGTAATTGATAGAATAAAGCATACGAGTGTGAAGAACATTTCTAAAGCAATATGGAAACCTCTTAACATCACAATGGAGAAAGGGGATAAAGAACAACAGATAATTGACAGATACTTTCAATAAACATTTTAAACAGTTCAACCTCACTGGAAATCTAAGAAATGTCAAAATTGTAATTGAATAACATTTTTCTGCTATCAAATTAGAAAATAATAAAATATGCTGATTCTCAGTGCTGTCGAGAGTGTGATAAAATGTGCAGACTCATGTACTACTGATAAAAATGTAAATCGTAAAAGTTTTCTGAAAACTTTTTGGAGATACTTAGCTACAACTTTTCAAATGTTTAAACCCTACAATTAAAAATAATTCTGTGTCTAAGACTTTGTCATTTGAAATTAGTCAGAGATGTAGAAAATGCAATTGCAAAGATGGAATATTGAGCAATTATTAAAAGTAATATTCTCACTTTACAGTCTGTAGAGATTGACTTTACAGTATAATTACATTGCTATTCTTTACCTATTATATATCCATTTATATTCATAGAGAGACAAAAACTGGAGAAAATGTAATAATTCTGATAACACTAATTATTATAGATTGGAACAACGGTGACTGTATTTTTTCTTTACCGTTGTTCTTATTTTCTGAAATTTCTACACTTAGGCCATATGATCTCTTCTGTGATTTTTCAGTGAAGTTAAAAATCTCAAATTAACAAAATCACATTCTAAAACAACTTTTTCAGTGGTAAAACAAAGTGATTAGAGTTTCTAATACACATACTCATTATGGTAAACAAAACACAAACTTGCTGTGAGAGTATAAGAGCATATAATCAAAATAGCAGCCCCCAGCTGCCAGGCAGAAACTCTTACAAGGCATTTGAGGGACAGCCACCTATCCCAAGCTGCCATGTGTCCCTCTGCTGAGAATGCCGCAGGACACCCAAGGCTGGCTACAGTTCCCCAACATATCAGTCCCTCGTATCCAGTTAGAGTGCTGACAAGTCACATTTTAGGAGAAAGTCTGAATTGATTTTATAATCAGAAACACATACATATAAAGTAATTTTTTAAATCTCTTTTAAATAAATTTATGACTGGTTCCTGAGTTTGTTAGGATGGGCGACCTCAGCCAGAAGGAGGAAAAAGTCCCTGGTTATATTAACAGGAAAGTCCTGGCACCAGTGGCTTAATTTGTACTCGTTTATCCCAGAGCATCCTCCCAAGTTTCATGGAGTTGTTTATATAACACAGAGGGTCTGTACATAATACAAGGGCTGTCTGGAAAGTATCCAGCTATGTAATATGAAAAAGAGAGGCATTTATGGCTGGAGTTTTTCAGGAAAGCATAGAGTTTTCATTCCAAGTTACCTAAATGAAGAGGACAGAAGAAAAGGGAAAGATGGTTGCACTGGTTCTGTCAAGGGTAGAATCTTGCATTGAAATTCAGGGACGTGCAGAAAGGAAGAAGGGAAGCAGGAAAGCTCTTAGACACCTCCTGGGCTCTGGCAGACAACTCCTCGAAAACCCATAACAAAGGGCACGCAAAGACAGGCTTCTGAAGGGGATGGGCTATGCCTCAGGGACGTGTCCTGGAGACACTTAAAAAATTATTGAGTTATGATTGACTTGTAAAAAGCTGTATGTATTTAATGTACATAAATCCATGAGTTTGGGGATGAGTAGACATCCATGAAACCATCACTAGCATTCAGGCCATAGACATACCTATCTCCTCCCTAAGTTTCCTCTCTGCTGTACATTATCTGTATTATTATGACTACTGTTGCTATTATTTTGTGTTCATGATAAGAACTATTCTCTTAGCAAATTTAAAGTATACCATGTTGTTAGCTATAGGCACTTTGCTGAATAATAGTAGCTCTCCAGAACTTACTGATCTTGCATAACTCACTATCCAGAATAAAGACTAACAATGGATGGCCTTGTTTTCAGATTTTAAAACTGAGGGATATAATGGCTAATAAAAAACAGTGAATTGACATTTAAGAAAGAGCCCTCTGTCTCAGGTCCCATCAAGACAAGGAGTTTGGAAATGATTTTTGTTGTAGCAGTGCTCATTGGAGTGTTATAAGCAATAGAATAGAGTGTGATTTCCATGCAAACAACATCACTGCTGCTGTGTGGAAAGAGTGTAAGGAGCAAGAATGGATATGGGGACTCAGGAAGCTGTTTTAGTCAGAGAGGGTGGGAGCAGCTGAGGTAGTGAGAAGGGCATAGATACAGGCTTTATTTGGGAGGTATAGATATTCACTAATAAAATTTCAGTATTTTCATAATGTATTCATTATTACCATTAATACCTATAAGTAGCCTTATTGGCCCATCCTCAATTTTGTCTTGAATGTTCCTTTTCTGATATTAATACTAACCTCATCTCATTTTCCCCCTTTTTTTTTTATCTTTACTGGATATATACTTACCCATCCATTTCCTTTAAAAAATTCAACTTTTTAAGTGTCCCTCTCTAAAACCATAGTGTCAGATTTGTTTTTATAAGGTAGTCTGGTAGAATTTGTCTTTTAATAGTGTGGTTTAATCCATTGGCAATCTTTTTTATAACTGGTGTTTGTTCATAGTTCAATAGTCCAATATTATTCTTTTTGGTTTTAAACTATGTCCTTTGTTTTCTGTCTTTTGCTATACTGATGGTTTTGTATGCTTTATCTTCTAATTAAATACAAAGATAGCTCTTCTTGCTATAATCCTTTTACTGATTTCTATCTTTATGAAATATGTATTTAAAATTATATTTGTCTGAATATTAAAGTCGAAGAAATAAATAAGTTCCTACTTTTCCTAAAAGGAAATTTGGCTTTTATTTATTCTTCCTTTCACTTCCCAATTTCTGTTCATTTAATCTGGCATTATATATTCTTGTTGTTTGGTAGATGGGAGGAGGCTTGGGGGTGAGTAAGAAAGATGAAGGGATTAGGAAGTAGAAACTGGTAATCACAAAATAGTCATGGGATGTGAAATACAGTATTGGGGAATATAATGTAAAAACTATGTATGGTGTCACATGGACACTAGACTATTGGGGGACCACTGCACAAATTATATAAATGCCTACCCATTGTGCTGTACACCTGAAACTAATATAGAATAATGTTGAATGTGAACTATAATTTTACACACAGGATTTGGCACAAATAATGCCCCTATTTTATGAGCTGGTAATCTATACCAAATCTTTTATTACAAAATCATAAGCATGTAATTCTGTAGCATAACAATATTTTAACTACTTAAAAAAGGTGCTACTTCTGCCAGATCCTGTATATTCATGAGGTGTTGAGTATTCCATAGGGAATATAGTCAATGATATTGTAATAGTTATGTATGATGTCAGATGGGTGGTAGACTTGTTGGGTTTATTACGTTTTTGGGGGGGGGGGGTTATTACTTTGTGAGGAGTGTAAGAAGGCTGTCGGAAAGTATACAACCATAAAAATAGAGGCATTTATGACTGGATTTTTTCTGCACAGCCTTCATAGATGTCTGATCAGTATATTGTCTTATACACCTGAAATTAATAAAAACGTTTATTGAAATGGTTGTAGATTTACATACAGTTTTAAGAAATAATTCAAAAAGATTTCATGTACACCCAACCCAGTTTCCTCCAAAGGTAACATTTTGCAAAACCATAATAAACCTTATAAACAGGATTTTGACATTGATACAATCCACTAGTATTCTTCAGATTTCCCCAAGTTTACTTGTATTTACATTTGTGTGTATGTATGTTTACTGCTATACAATTTTATCATATATGTAAGTTTGTATGTCTCCCACCACAATCAATAGAGCAAACACTTCCATCACATTCCCACACCTTCACTGCTACCACCCATAATCTGTTTTTCATTTCAAAAATTTTATATAAATGGAATCATACAGCATGCAACCTTTCAGGATTGACTTTTCTTCACTCAGCATAGCATCCTTGAGATTTATGCAAGCTGTTGTGTATTAATAGTTTGCTTCTTTCTATTAATAAATAATATATCATGGTATGGATGTTCCACAGTTTATTAAACCATTCAATTGTGAGGGACATCTGGGCTGTTTCAAGTGTTTGGCTGTTATAAATAAAGCTGCTTTTAACATTTGTGTGCAGGTTTCTTTGGTTTTTTTTGTCTTTTTCTTTTTTTTTGTTTTGTTTTTTGTTTTTTGATCAAAAATGTTTTTATTTTTTTTAATTCATTTTTATTATTAGACTTATTGGGGTGACATCTGTTAGCAAGGATTACATAGGTTTCAGGCATACAACTCTACAGTGCATTGTCACCTTGTTGTATAGTAAGTTCACCACCTAATGTGGCTTCTCTTTCCATCTCTTTGTAAAGTTTTTATTTCTCTAGGATAAATGTCCTTGAGTGCAATTGCTGGGTCATAAGCTAATTTGGATATTTAGTTTTATAAGAAATTGCCCAACTGTTTTCCGGAGTTACAGTAATAGTTGACATTCTTACCAGTAATGTATGAGTGATCCGGTCCCTCTATATCCTCACTAACTTGGGTATTGTTAGCCATTCTCATAGGTATTTAGTGATATCTCATTGTTTAATTTGCATTTCCCTGATGGATAATTTTTTCAGTGGTTATTTACCATCTATTACTCATATATCCTCTTTGTTCATTTCTGTTCATGTCTTTTGCTCATATTCTAATTGGCTAGTTGTTTTTGTTTTGTTTTACTGTTGAGATTTGATGATTCTTTATATATTCTAGGTACTACTCCGATGTTAGATATGTTTGCAAATACCTCCTCCCCACTACATAGTTTATCTTTTCATCCTCTTTACATGGGCTTTGGTGAACAAAGTTTTTAATTTTGATGAGGTCCACTTTATCATTTTTTTCCATTATAGATTGTTTTTGATGTCAAGTCTAAGAACTCATTGCCTATCACTAAATCATAAGGATTTTCTCCTGTTTTTCTAAAAGTTTTATAGTTTTACATTTTACATTTAAGTCCATGTTCTATCTTGAGTAAGCTTTTACAGAAGGTATGAGATTTAAGTCAAGTTTTATTTTTTTGCTTATGGATGCTTACTTGCTTCAGCATCTGTTGTTGAAAAGGCTGTCCTTTGTCTTTGAATTGCTTTGACAACTTTGTCAAAGTCAGTTGAGCATATTTATGTGGACCTATTTCTGGACCTTTATTCTTCTCCATTGGTCTATATGTCTATCCCTCTGCCAGTACCACACTGTTCTGATTGCTGTAACTACATAGTAAGACTTCAGACAAATGTAATGTTCGTGGTTAGTAAGTAGAAGTGGGCCCTTGTTTCTTGAGATTATGATACGCTCTGCAAATAGAGACTGGTATATTTCTATTTTTCCAATCTGTATGGCTTTTATTTCCTTTTCTTACCTTATTAAGCTGGCTGTAATTTCCAGTATTATGTTGAATAGCAGTGGCGAGTGTAAACATTCTTGGCTTATTCCCAATCTCATGAGGAAAGCATTAGCCTTTTCAGTTTTTCACATTGGGTATGATATTTGCTGTAGAATTTTAATAGTTGTTCTTTACCAAGTTCAGTTAATTCTCCTTCATTCTTAACTTGCTGAAAATTTTTATAATGAATGATCTGTGTCAACTGATATAATTACGATTTTTATTTTTTAGTTTTTTGTTTTCCCTTAACAGAAGTCACATTGTTTTTATTATTAAAGATTATATACAGTGTTCAATAAAAAGCACAACCTGAATTTGAACATAATTAAGGTTTCTCAGTAGCCCAGAGCTTCTTAAACATTTTTTAAATGTGTTGATCTTTTAAAATTTAATTTTAGTTATAGTTGACATGCAATATTATAATAGTTACAGGTGTACAACATAGGGATTTAACTTGTATATACCTTACAAAGCAGTCACCACAGTAAGTCTAATAACCATATGTCATTGCACATAGTTATTAATCATATTATTAACTCTATTTCCTATGCTGTACATTGTATCCTTATGACTTACTTTATAACTGGATGTTATATAACTGGATGATAGAGTGATTTTTGACTATTGAACTTACCTTGCATACCTGAAATGAATCTGACTTGTTGATGGTATATAATTCTTTTACATTATTGGATTCAGTTTGCTAGTACTTTGTTAGGATTCTTACATTTAAGTTCATCAGAGACATTGTCCTGAAGTTTATTCTTTTTTTGGTACCATTTGTCCGGTTTTAGTATTAGGCCTCATAAAATGATTTGAGAAGTATTACTCTCTCTTCCATTTTATGGAAGAGATTGTGTAAAATTATGTTAATTCTTTTTTAAGTGTTGGGCAGAATTTTCCACTGAAACTATCTGGGCCTGGAGATTTCCTTTTTTAGAAGCTTTTATATTATGAATTTAATTTCCTTAATGCTTATAACACTTCAGATATCTATTTTATCGATTTGAATTTTTGGCAGTTTGTGGTTTTTGAGGAATTGATCCAATTCTTATAAAGAGTTGCATTTATGACCATAAAGTTGTCCATAGTATTTCCTTATTATCTTTTTAATGGCTGCAAGATTTATAGTGATAGTCCCTCTTTCATTCTTGATATTTGTGATTTGTGTCTTCTCTTTGCATTTTTTTGTCACTGTTGCTAGAGGCTTCCAAATTTTATTCATTTTTATCAAGATTTTGTTTTTTTGTTTCATTGATATTTTCTACTGTTTTTCTGTTTCCAATTTCATTGATTTCTAATCTTACCTTGCTTATGTTCTTTCTGCAAGCTTTGGAGTTTTTTGTTTTGTTCTGTTTCTCTTTTCTTTCTAGTTATTTGTGTGTATGTGTTTGTGTGTGAATGTGTGTGGGGGGGGTGGATGGGTGTGGGTATGGGTGAATGCTGTAGGACTTATATTATTGACTGATGTTCTATTTTCACTTCATTAAGTTCTCCATATTTTTATTTACTTTGAGTTTTCTCTTATGTATCATGGATCATTTAGAATTATGTTAAATTTCCATGTATTTAGAGATTTCCCTAGTGTCTTTCTGTTATGAGTTTATAGTTTGATTCAATTGTGGACAAAGAACACACTCTGTGATTTCAATTATTTATATTTTTGAGTATTTTCTTAAGTTTCAGATATGGTCTATCTTGGTAAATGTTCCATGAGCTCTTTAAAATATGTGATTTTCTGCTATTGTTGAGTGGAATGCTCCCTTTATATCAATTGGATTCTATTGGTTGATTGTGCTGTTTAGATCCTGTATGTACTTGCTGATTTTTTCTCTAGTAGTTTGTAATTTACAGAGGAGGGTATTAAAATTCCCAACTGTAATTGTGAGTTTGTCTATTTCTCCTTTAAGTTCTATCCATTTTTGCCTCATGTATTTCAAAATTATGTTTTTTCATGTGTCCACATTTAAGATCATATGTCCTATTATTAATTTTGTTGGTGGATTGATTCTTTTACTCTTTCGTATTGTCCTGTTTTGCTGCTAGTAATTTTCTTGCTCTTGTCTACTTCCTTAGATATTAATATAGCCAATCCTGCTTCTTAAAATTAATATTTGCATGTTATACCTTTTCCCACTTTATCTATGTTGTTGAATATGAAGTGAGGTTCTTGTAAACAGCGTAGAATTGGGTTGTATTTTTTAATCCATTCTGTCAATCTCTGTTTTGTGATTGACATAGGCCATTTACATTTAAATTAGTTAGGAAGTGTATAAGTATGTTATTTCATTATTTGTTTTCTGTTTGTTTCTTTGGGTTCTTGTTTATCTTTTATTCATGTCTTATCTTCCAGTGGGCAATTTGAACATTTTTAAGAATTCCATCTCGATTTTTTTATAAGATTTTTTTAGTGTATCTCCTTTTACAGATTTCATAGTGGTTGTGCTGGGTATTAGGACATACATATATGACATAGCAATGTAATGGTACGAACATTTTTACCTTTTTGAGTGGAGTGTAAAAACAGTACTTCCATTTATGTCCTTGTACCTCCCCACTTCTAAATATCATTGCCTTGAGTATCACATGGAAATATAATTTTTGCCTTAATCATTACATATATGATTTAAAAAACTAATGAAGAGAAGGATAGTCTGTTGTATATACCCATATTTCTACGCTTTCTGTTATTCTCTCTTCCTTTTTAATGCTCCAAGATTCATTTCCTTTTTGTTTGAAGAACTTCCTTTAGGCAGTCTTTAAGGATAAGTTTGATAGTGACAAATTCTTTTAGTTTTTATTCATTCAAGAATGCCTTGATTTTCTCTCATTCCTGAAGGATAATTTTGCAAGTTATATGCTTGCAAATACTCTTTCCCTAATATTTTGTGTCTCCTCCTTGTGAATCTGATGAGTGTTGGCTCTTCTTTATTATCCCATAGGTTCCTGAGGTTCTACTTCCTTTAAAAATCTATTTTCTTTCTGTGGTTCATATTGAATGAACTCTAGTGATATATCTTCAAGTTCACTGATTCCAACCTCTGTCATCTTTACTATCCCATCCAGCAACTTCTTAATTTTTGCCATTGTATTTTTTAGTTCTATACTTTCTATTTGATTCCTTTTTATAACTTAGATTTCCTTGTGAGATTTCCTCAATATTCATTTGTTTCAAAAGAACTTATGATTGATTGTTGATGAATTTTTATGATTCCTTCTTCAAAATCCTTGCCAGATAATTCCAACATTTGATTCATTATGGTGTTTATTAAATGCCTTTTCTCATTCAGGTTGTGATTTTCTTGGTTTTTGATATGATGGGTGTCATATCTTGGATATTTTGCCTAGTGAGTACAGAAGGTACCAAAAATATATGTACACATTTTAAGAAAGGAAAAAACTGTATTAAAATGGTAATACTCAATGTATACCAATAACAAAAGATGAATACAAGTAAGGTTTGACTTCTGCAATTACAAGAGTTGCTTAAAGTGGTTACCTTCGGTATTTCTGTGTGTGTGTTTTTTTTGCACCCTAGTGTATTAGTAGACTCTGAGTTTTATTTTAAATCTTTTCTTTAAGTAGGATGTTACCCTGTTTAGGATTAGCACACAGATCCTGGCTTTTGTGGGTTGTGGTTCCAATCACAGATTTCTGAGCTCTTGTGTTGATAGTCTTGATATTTTGGTCTACTTAGTATACCTGGTTCTGCAGGGGCTCCTACTGCTTCCTCCTTGAGCTGCTTAAGGGGTGGAAAAAATTTCCTTAGGCCAGGATTACAGATGTTTCTCCTTGGGAAAGAAGACCCTTAGCAAGAATGGATAGACTCCAAGCCTTGTTATGATGAGGTTGTCTCCTGCCTGTGTGGGACATAGAGTGCTTTCTATGCCAGGTGCTTGGTGAGATACATTTGATCCCATGGATCCATGATGAGAATCATTTTGCTGTTGTCCCCAATCTCTTGGAAGGGGAGGGGAGTCTTAGGCCCACAGGAACAGAGGCTTCCTGGGCCAGGCCGTTTGGTTGGGTGGAGGTCTCTCTTCCTGAGACCACTGTGTTATATCACAACAGGGGAGGAGAATTTCAGGCCTGCTAGGGAAGGAGAGCACTTCCCTTAGCTGATTTTTGTTATTGGGGCTCCCAATAGATCTCATTGCCCATTGTGGGCTTACCTTGTGTTGTGTGAAGGAATGAGCCTACCCAGGCTGCCTTCTATTGCTAGATGGAAGGACAGGAAATGTCAGATCTGGGTTGCTTCCTTCGATTGGATGGGGAATGTTAGACGTTTTGCTGTTACATTGTTCCTCCAGTTCTGGGCCCTGAAATGGTTCATCTTCCTCTTAGCACCTTTGATTACCTCTTATATTACTTCCATGGGTTACAGTTGTACTTGGGAGGGAAGCAGGGAGAAATAGGTGTACATCATGTTTTCTGGGCTAGAAGTCCCATTATTATTAAAGAGCTCTTTTTAATCTTTTAAATCATCTTTTCTTTTTCCTGAATATTTTTGGTCTTTGTATTTAGTTTTATATCCATATTTACAATTAATTTTACTTATCTCTAAGTAGTTTTTATTACATTGTCATTCCTTTATGTTCTAAATTCCTTATATTTGAATTATTAATTATAATGCATCTCTTAGTTGGCTGGAGAATTTTTGTCATAATATTTGATAGTGAGGGTTGGGGGATTATTCAAGAGTTGTTTTTCAAGTTTCTTGCGGATTTGAAAATGTCCAGCTGTTAACTTTGCTCATGAAATAAAAATATGGTTGAATATAGAGTTCTTGGGTCATAAAATGTTAACCTCAGTGTACTATAATAATTTTTCATAGAAGTCTGCTTTTCCATGTACCTCCAACAGAGAAAACTGAAGTTCCTTGATCAAATAAATTGTAGAAATCCTTCATACTTCACGGGGTTCATCTCTTGGAGGTTCATAATGTATATTAGTTTGCTGAAAACTCTGATATAACCTTCATTTGAGAAACTTGTTTAATTTTGTTTAGGCTATCATTCCTCAAATGATGCAATGATGAAAATGGAATCTCTTTTTGTACTTTTCCTGATAATCCCTATATCCTCAATGCTTCCTTTTATGAGTTAGAGAAAACCTAACCATAAATTAAATAGTAAATACATAGATCTAACTTAATAAAAAGTCCGGGGTGGCTGAAGGGATGGGAGCAGAGGCTTGGTCATGTCATACTGGCCTCTGAGCCTCAGTATGCCATTCTCAGCCTGCGGAAAGCTCAACTTCATGTTACCTTCTGGTTGCAAGATGGCTGCTGCATCTTTAGAAACCAAAACTATTTGGAACAGGGTGGAGGTGGTAGCAAAAGTCTTTTTTTTTTTCCCTTCTGTTTACAATTCTCTTATAAGCAAAGGGAAGACTCCTAAGAAATCTTCTAGCAGGTTTTCCTTTTAAACTTTATTGGCCCAACAGATTCACATGTCTACTTCTAGCTGTTGTGAAGGCTGAGAAGATAGGTACCTGGCAAAGAGGAGTGTAATAGCTTGACTCGCTTCGATCTGTTATGATCCACCCTTGGAGCTTGACTTACTGTTCTCCCAAATAAATCCGTTTTCTTTAGGAAAGGAAGATGCCAGGTAAGTGGCTGGCTGCTGGTATGCCACAAATGGTGCCACAACAACCTTCCTGTAAGTAAAATGGCAGTCAGAATATATCATTGGGACATACATTTAAGTATCTGTCTATTGTTTTTGCACTTCATAGAGGAAAAAGTTGGAGGACAGCTCGATTATATTCCTTGTAGAGAATCTGTTGTGTTCTCAAACTTTAAAATCATATATTAGGCAAAAGAGGTCTTTTCATTACTTAGGATCTCAGAAAGCTCTTATGATATCCAGAGTCAAGTTTTTCTTCCATCCAGTAGTTTTCTGTTATTCTCTTTTTTAATTATTGCTTCTGTTCTTACTGTTTTGTTTTTCTCCTGTGCAACAGATGAAACACTTACGTTGGATTTTTGCTGTTTTCCTTGTTATTTGTTAACTTCTCTCTCTTTCATTGCTATTCCACCCTAATTCTAAGAAATTCTGACATTGGTCCTCTGCATATTAATTCTGATTTCTGGAATGCATTGTGTATGACCTTCTTTGTAATTTCAGTTTTCCTCTTGGCTTTTGAGTTTCTTAACATTCTGGTTTTCTCTTATTTAAATCCCCTCCTATTTTTTTATTTTAACATTTTTTTCCTCCTATGACTTCCTATTTCTGTTCCATAGTGACCAAATCCTCTTGGTCACTATGTTTTGAAGACTTTGAACTAAGATGTTTTAAAGTATCATTTTCTGTGAACATGGCTTTTGTTTTTTGTTATTTCCCCCTTCTAATCATGGTAATTTTATTTTCCCTTGATCTTCCTTATCTTTTCGAAAGTACTATGTTACCATTTTTTTCTAATCCACATTGCCCAGTGTCCTGGGATTTCTCACAGAGTACCGAGGTTATTTAACATGGTTTCCTATCTTCATTGGCCCTGTGTCTTTCTTCCTGTGGTTTAGAGGGTATAGTTGGTCATTTCTTTCTACATCCATCTCCAGGAACGTGACCATTATTGGAAGTTCCTCCCAGATTTTGGCCAGTGATCTTCTCATATCTTCCGTTCATGGTTGGTATTGACTACCTTTCCTTTTTATTTGTTTCTGTATGTAGTTTTTGGTGAAATTAGTAAGGAAATTTAGTTTGACTCCAAGTCAGGACTCATATCCAGTCAGTGGACACTTGGGAAATTACCAGTGAGGAAGTATGCAGTCATAGGAAAAGGCACAGGGCTTTCAAGGCAAATAGTCTTCTGCTTAGCTCTGCCTTTTGTTTGCTGTGTGTCTAAATCCATTACTTTACCCCTCAGAGCTTCTGCTTCCTTGCCTATAACAGGAATATCCACATGACAAGGTTGCTATGAGGATAAAATGGGATACCACATGTGAGGTGCTTGTGTGTTCAGACCCCTCTATCCCAGTGCTATACATAGAAATGGCAAAAATCAAGTTGAACTTCTTGTCAACCACCTCTGCCTTCCTGCCCAGATGGTGACCTGTGCCTGAACCCAGTTCTCATAGCCAGGACCTGCATCATATGTAGAGACACATTCCACATGGACTGTTGGTCTTGGATGCAGAATGTCCTTCCCAAGAGACCCTTCTACCACCTTTTCTCTACCCAACAGGACACTCCATTTCTGCTTCTTTCCTTTTTGAGGAAACATAGTGTAAAGGTTAGGATCATGGTCTGCTTGTGAATCCTAGATCTGCCTCTTAGGAGCTGTGGAACCACAGTGAGACTCCTTCTTTTTCTCTCCATTTCATTTTCCTCGTCTTTAAAATTGGGATATTGATATACCTATCTCATAGAATTAACTGAGCTATAAAGCCCTTAGAACATGTCCTGACACATGGTAAGCATGGTGTCAGTGTTTGCTGCAGTGGAGATGATAACAATGATGGCAGCCATTACCATCACTATCATTAGACCCTCCTGCTGTAGACTGCCATATCTGGGTACACTGTGTTCTGCTGACCTGATGCTGCCTTCCATTGTTGCAACTGAGCCTGCCACCTTCACCTCTCTGTCCCCATACCCCTATGTCTGTTGGACCCCAGGAGTTGGGTCGATTATCTTCCCCATCTGTCTTGCCCTACGGCAGTCACCTTTTTCACACCCAGCTATATTTGCTCAGCACTATGAAAGATGAAGGATGGAGACTGCAGACTCTCTGTCCTTGAAGACATTGAGAAAGAGATAAACCTACTATTTGGACAGATTTAGACATTTATCTGCCTACAGGCAAGCAACTGAACTGGATGATCCTTCAAGGTCATGCTTCTGCTTAAAATTTTTAAAGACTCCACTTCTCCCTCAAGACAGAGTCTGAATTCCAAAACCCTTTACAACCTGACCTCCTTTCCTCTTCAGCCCAGTCCCTCATGACATCCTCACAAACCTACCCAGTAAGCCTCCAGAATTAGCCATAGTTCATACCACACCACACTTCCTCATATTCCACACTGTCCCCACTGGCTCTGTCCTTTGTCCAGACAGCCTCTCCCTAAACCTGGGGAATCTCTAGTGTAGATGTGTCCAACCTTTTGGCTTTCCTAGGACACATTGGAAGAAGAAGAATTATCTTGGGCTACATATAAAATACACTAACACTAACAATAGCTGATGAGCTAGAAAATGATCCATGCATAATTTTCGTAATGTTTTAAGAAAGTTTACGAATTTGTGTTGGGCTGCATCCAAGGCCATCTTGGGCTGCACGTGGCCCGTGGGCCCTAGATTGGACAAGCTTGCTCTAGTGCTTTTGACCCCATGGTCTAGCCTGCATATCATTCAGTCCTCACTGAGGAACAGACCCCCTGCCATGCCTCTGGGGCCCTGCTCTTAATCCACAGCTCATGTTGCCTCCACCTTCAGTACTGGGGTCAATGTTGCTCCTCTGCCAGCTCCATAGAGAACTCTCTAGAATCCCTGATTAATCTTTTGCAAACTGGCTCAAGAGTCAAGATCCTTTATGAACACATCTGGTTGGATGAGACTTAGGCACAGAAGCTGACATTTTGAGGATTGATTCTGAGAAGTAGGCTCAAATTTCCACCAAGATTCTTATGGTAGGGAAGTTTTTAGATATAAGAAAGGAATTCCGATCCTGAGTCTGTGCTTCGTTTTAGCACATATGTTCCTACATGCAGACACAAGGAAAAGCCCCAAGACTAAAAGTCTATTTCCATAAGCAGAGGGCAGGGAAAGACTGAATAAAGAGGTTGGCCACTCCAGTCTGGTAATTAATAGCATTTATTAAGGGAAATTTACATATGAGGCTTGTCTTGGACGGCTGAAAGACAAAATGGATCCCTATACCACTTGGCAGGTGGCAAAGAATTATACAGGGTGAAGTGGGGCGGGAGATAGTCAGATGTACTAGTATCCTGACCAGGTCAGGATAACAACCTGTTTCAAGAACCAGAACATAGCAGGAGTCAAGGGAGGGGTACTGACTTATGTCAGAATGAATGTAAGTTATGATCAGATGATCTGCAGGGAGAGTTTGTGGAAAGCCACCTCTGTTCTGGCCTGGGTCCAGCTCAGGGGACAGGCAGCAGTCCCATCAAGAACAGCTTCTTTTCCACAACACATTTTTGATGCAGTCAATATATGTACTAGTCTGCTTTACTTTGATTGAGGAGCTGGTAGACATGAAGATTATTTTGTTTTTTATTTAGTTCACTTTCTGTAAGCACCACAGCACACAAATGTATAAGGTAAAGACTCTGAATGTATCTATCACTCATGTGACAGACCTATCAGATTGAGCGCCATGTACCAGCTCTTCTGACTATAAAATCATGTGGGAGGAAGCAGGTAATCTCTACCTGCTCCTCATTTAGCACATGTTTTCAAATACAGTAAGTGCCAAAGGAAGATCTAGTTTGCCTCCATCTCTGGCAGCACATCAGCCTTCACCCACCTGGCCCTCTTTTCCCAGCTGATTTGGACCTGGGTCACATGCCATATGGCATTCTGCAGAGGCAACTGTTACTCAAGAGCAAAGTCCCCTGATATTGCTACATTTGGGGATGAGGAATCTCTGGGTCAAAGCAGAGTTCAACACTGGGAGTGTGTGGTGCCAGTCGATCCCCATCAATTATCCGTCTAAAGGAAGTGCTGCCTACATGTCCTATCCAAGTCCCAAATTTGCCTTTTCCTCTGGATTCTCGGTCAACCCTGTTCAAGGACACTATGGTGTCAGTGACCTTTTAGTGCCATGACCAAGTAGGCAGCCTTTTTCTTTATCTTCATTTATTTCACCCTTCTTTATCCTATGACTCTTTTGTTCTTGACAGAAATCATTGTCTAAACAAAGTCGGTGGTTGACCTAGGCCCAAATACCCTCCAACTCCAAAAAATGTTTATCATGAGCATCCTCTAAATCAGTTGTGTGTAATTGGAATGTCTTTCATGGAGCCCTAAGTCTGACATAATTAGAATATACTTGAGAACTCACATAGAAATATTTCAATATAACTCACAGTACTCTGCTTCATGGTGGAACTAATATCATGAAGAGAGGATGAAGGAGCAAGAATGTGTCAAAGTTAGTGCATAGAAGAGGGATCACGGGACACAGAGCCTTCAAAAACACAAGCATTTCCCACAAAGCACATGGTAGATATTGGCTGGGAAACATGTCAAGAAAGGGGTGATGGGTGAGAGAAGGAATACAAATACTGATTTTTGACTTTAGACTTAAACTTGACGTTTTTTACATTTTTATTGAGCTATAACTGATATATAACATTATATTGCTGGCAGGGGTGCAATATAACGATTCGATATTTACATATATTGCAAAATGATCACCACCATAAGTCTAGTTTCATCCATCACCATAGTTGTTGTTCTTATGATTGGAACTTTTAAGATCTATTCTCTTAGCAACTTTCCAATATATAAGGGTTATTAACTATAGTGATTATCTGTATATTACATGACATATTTATTTTATAACTGCACATTTGTAACTTTAGACCACCTTCCCTGCCCCCTGTCTCTGGCAACCACCAGTCTATTCTCTGTAGCTATGAGTTCAAGGGTTTTTTTGTTTGTTTGTTTGCTCATTTTTAGATTCCACATACTCATATAAGTGAGATCATATGATATTTGTCTTTCTCTGACTTATTTCAACTTAGAATGTCTTCAAGGTCTATCCATGTTGTTGCAAATTGCAAGATTTCCTTCTTTTGTGGCTGAATAATATTCCATTATGTATAAGTATACCATTTTCTTTATCCATCCATTCATCGATGGACACTTAGGTTGTTTCCATGTCTTAGCTACTGTGAATAATGCTTCAGTGAACATGGGTGTGCAGATGACTTTTTGAGTGGGTGTTTAAATTTCATTCTTTTAAATGACTGAGAACACAGATGCCACCAACCACAGAAGCCAGTGTCAGGTGGCACAAGAGAAAAAGAGACTAGAATGTGGCTTTAACTCCCTTCTAAATGTGTGCCTCTATGGTAGCACATCTCTCTGGGCCTTCTTGTTTGGGTGGATCTGCCCAAAGAAACACATCTGTGTGTGCACAGCGCCCTTCTTTCCAATGGGAGGAAATTGGTCAAATGACTAATTGGATTTGATGGAAGGCTCAGCTGATATGAAGCCCTGCTGTGGGTGCTTGGCTGGAGGACAGAACCTCCTTCTGCCAGACAGAAGGTTAATGAGTACAGAGAGCAAACTATCTCAGGAACCTTTGTCCCAGCCCTCAGAACTGCTGTCCAAATGGAGCCTGTGCTGGCTTCCAACCTAATTGTTCATCAGAGCAGCACTGCCCCGGTCCAGGCAGCAGCTACAGAGCCAGGACGAGGCCGTCACCAGCTCCTTCCAGCCAACAGCAGGGCTGGGAGCAAACATCTGCTCCTACATTTTCTGAGTCACAGGTGTCTCTGCTGATGGCTTGTTCCTTAGAACTTGCCAGTATGGGCCTACTTACTCGTATTCTTGGCAACTCATCAAGGTTACAGAGTATCACAGTTGTCATTGTTGTCTACCAAATTCTGCCCTAGAGCCTTTAGGCACAGAATGATCCGTTAGTATAGTCAGAGAAGAAAACACCCCAAGAGATGAATGGAGCAAGTGCCTGAATGCCGAGAGAGCCTGGCCACTCATTCCTTCCCTCCAGATGAGCGAACAGCAGTGGTAGTGCTGCTTTTCCTGCAAGGATGATCCAAATTAATAAAGATGACCAGGTTGTTTACTGCTTATTTGGTTGAACTGCATCAATTCAGACTGCGCTGAGAAGTTCAGCCCACATTCCTTAGAGATATCTCATTATTCAAGCCTTTGCAAGAAATAGGTTTTTTTCACAATATTTTCCATATATTTGGTATAGCTAAGGTAATTGAAATTAATTGCTACTTTAAAAAAGTGCTTTTATATGGAAACTCTGAGACACATTGATAATTAGCATTCTTTCACACCCTCAATTAAACTGCCAAAGTCCCTAGAAGTTTTCTTTTTTCTCAAGTTACTTAAATAGAGCTCTATAATTTTGTTTACTCAATTTGTTTGCCCAGGCAGTTCTTTTTCAATGATAATGAAGAGGAATACTTAGGCCCTACTCACATCAAATTATCACAAATTCTAAATTTGCCAAGTCCAAATTCTTAATGAGAGTTTACAGTGTACAAATGCCTCTTTGGTTTTAAAAACCTACATCTTGAACAAGGAGGAGACACATTTCTGCTCTAACCACACAGTGAGTCTGCTATACCCTGGCAGACCTGTTTTCTGTAGTGCAAACATCAGAAATAGGCAACACTTGCAGAATTCAATTTTCAGGAAATGCATCTGTTAAGTAGTACAGGATTATTTTTTCAAAAATGGATTCAGCATCTACTTGTGCTTGGTGCTAAGAGACCATTGACCAGAAAATATCAGTGTCTGCCCTCAAAGAACCCACCATCTTGTTTGGGAATAATCTGAAGTGTTCAAAGACAAGCATTGTTGTGACCTGCTGGGCACCTCCTGGGTTTCAGTGCGGTCAACACTGTGGATCTTTTTATAAGCGAGTATCACGTGACTGTTCTGAGCTGCAAAACCTGGGGAACAAATGAGAGCACAAGAGATCACGCAGTGGGCATGGACTTTGCAGGTTTCCAAACCAGTTTTTCCAGATTGCAGCTGGGACAGCTGATGCTTGATTGCTTTACAGGACTCAGATTAGGGGAGTTAAAATGCCTATCAATCACTGCCAAGCACATGTGCAAGTGAAGCTCAAAGTCAAAATCTGTATGGTAATCAACATAGAGTAGCTCATTAAAATACATTAAATTCCTTAAATTGGAAATTAATTGCTTCCTCCCTATACACCTTCTAAATCTCGTCGTCTGACAGCTTTGTCTGACATCACTTATCACTTGCAACAAAATGCTAAAAGAGTGGACATACCTTTGGTCAAATTATCACACCTTGGCTGTGTTTTTCCTGCATGTGTTGGGGTGATTGAACTCTCTCTTAGCAGACAAAAATAGAAGAAAATGTAAAAACGTTCTCCTTTCAGATATAAACTAAAACAACACCACGAAATGGATCAGACTTCCATATAATGATTCCCCGCAAAGGCCACAAAATGAACTTTTTGGGGAAAACAACTTTGAAGTCAGATACAAACTAAGTTTATTTTCCCCAACCACACATCAACAGGCAAGCACCTACGACTGAAACACCCCCTGAAAAGTCCAGAACCAGCTGTATGTCATTGTTAAGCTTTGGACTTGTTTAAGGCTGAAGGTTTCAGAGGGATATGAAAATTATCAGGATCCAGATGTCTAGAGGCCATTGTGTGTCTATTTGTTGGATTTGTTTTGGGGTATTAAACCTGTATTTGCCAATTTTAGTTGGAACTTGGACAGCTAGCTTAAGCACTCAGAACATGTTTCTTCACCTGTACATTCCCTATAGCAATGTGTGAGAGTTCCAGTTGCATTACATCCAGGTCAGCACTTGACATTTTGAGCTTTTTTTTTCTTTTAAAAATTAGATACTCTAATAGGCGTATAGTGATATGTCATTGTGACTTTCATTTGCTTTGTTTTTATTTGCTTAATCTTCTTTAGTGGTATGTATGTTCATGTCTTTTCCTCATTTATTTTTTTATTGTATCGATTTTTCTTATTATTGAGTTCGAGTGTTCTTTATAAATTGTGACATAAGATTTTTTTAACACGTACTTGTTTTGTAAATATTTTATGCTAGATTATGGCTTGTGTTTTCCTTGTCCTAACAGTGTCTTTGAAAAAAATGTATTTAATTTTAGCAAAGTGCAATTTGCCATTCTTTTCTTTTTTGATTCCTGTTTAATGTATCCTATCTAAGAAATATTTGCTTAACTTAGGGTCTCTTACGTTTTATTTTATGTTTTATCATTTTAGGTTTATTTTTTAATTCATTTTTATTGTTAGACTTATTGGGGTGACATCTGTTAGCAAGGATTACATAGGTTTCAGGCATACAATTCTACAGTGCATTGCCAACTTGTATAATAAGTTCACCACCTAATGTGACTTCTCTTTCCATCACCTTATATTTAGCTTCCCCCCCTCCTCTCCCACCCCCTCCCCTTTCTCCCCTCCCTAGCCCACTCGTCCCCAAATAAACATTAAACTATTGATTGTGTCCATGGGTTGTTTGTTCGTTTCTTTTTTCTTTGCTTTCAGTTTTATATTCCGCATATGAATGAAGTCATACCATTTTAGGTTTAATATTTGGGTTGGGTCGATTTTGAACAGTTTATCTGTTATATTATTGGAATAAACATGTAAATAGGCTTCAAAGACATCTTTTCTAAACAGTTTTTAAAGAAAGTCAATAACATGATGTAAAAGAATGTTTCAGAAACAGCTTCAATTGGGGAAGCTGAACCAAGGGCACAATCTCTTTGTTGTTCTGACATAATTCAACAATAGATTATACAGTGTCTAGAGAAATCATCTCGACTTGAGGGTTTTTAACTTGTACAGTTGTACACAAAATTAACCTCATTGAATTGTCCTACAGAGAGGAACTCTAGTTTTCATCAGAGTTTCAAAGGAGAAAGTTACCACCACTTTCCCCTCAGATGTTAGAACAATTGACTAAGAGTAGGCGCCTACAACCTAAGGCCCATTAGCCAAGCCTAGTCTGCCACATGTTTTGTAAATAAAGTTTACTGCAACATAACTACACTGATTTGTATTGTGTATGGCCACTTTCTCACCATAACAGTGAAGTTGAGTTGTCAGGACAGACACTATTGGGCCCATAAACCTAAAATATTTATTATCTGGTCTTTTCCAGTGGAATAGATGAGCTACATGTCCTTTAGGTTAACCGGGAAAAATAGGAATTGTCTCAACTAAAGACCACCTCATTAAGAATATTGTTTGAAAAGCCCAGACTTGTGATTTATATAGAGGAAAACAGGCACACACTTTTAGTGAAATACTCAATGTTAAATGTATTTATACTTTGGAAGGGAATAAAGAGTTGTCTTCTTGAAAATGATGTTAATGGTCACAGGCCAAAACTAAAGAGAGCCATACCCATACTCATGGAATTGATGGAAACACTATTGTTTTGTACCTTTTGACCACCTCCAGACCCATTTTATCCCATCCTGCTACCTCTGGCAACCACCAATTCGTTCTTTTTATGTATAGGTTTGGGGTTCTTTTAGATTCCACATATAAGTGAAATCATAGAGTATTTGTCTTATTCTGTCTGACGGGAATACTTTTGAGTTGGCAAGGACTAAACCCTAAGCTCAGTGTTTTTAGGCTCCACATCTTCCTTGTTCATGCTTATATCCTCGGTTCCTAGCTCAGTACCTATCCCACAGTATGAATGAATGAATGAATAAATGAATATTTCCTGGACCCAGTTAAAAAATCACTTGGGCAATCTATAAGTACTTAATGACATTAAGTATGCATATGCCCAGAAATCCCATGCTGGGTGTTCTTCCTAAAGCCATTCTCACACAGGACAGTAAAAGTGCATGCAGGCAGACTCTGAATATGGTCTGTTTGTGGTACTGAGTTAGAGGTAGCTTAGATGTTCATTCTTAGGGGAGTGAGTAAGTATATGTGTATGATAAGATAGCTTTGCAATAATCCAGACGTATTTATATAGCAATGTGGATAAATCTCATAAATGGAGTCTTTAGTAAAAAAATGTAAGAATCACAGATTCATAGCTGGACATATTTACATAAGTTAAGCACATGGAGAGTATATCGAGGGGATAAGATCATGGATTTTGGAGCCAAATTTCATGGGTCTAAATCCCAATTCTACTACTTACTACTTATTTTAGGCAAGTTACTTAATTTCTTTGTGCTTCAATTTTCTTATTTGCAAAATGATGATACCTCATTATGTTGTTATCTAGATTAGAATCAATGTATATGAAGCATTTAGAACAAGCTTGTCCAACCTGCAGCCCAACATAAATTCATAAACTTTCTTAAAACATTATGAAAATAATGCATAGACCTTTTTTTTTTAGCTCATCAGCTGTTGTTTTGTTAGTGTTATTTTATGTGTGGCCCAAGACAATTCTTCTTCTTTCAGTGTGGCCCAGGGAAGCCAAAAGGTTGGACACCCCTGAAGAATATATAATAAGTGCCCTATAAGTGTTATCTAGTGTAACTGTTGTTGCAAAGTAAGATGCATAGACACATGCATCAAACATTTCAACATGTGTGGCCGAAGAGTAAGAGAAGGGGAGTGGCATTTGGAGATGAAGAGGGGAGAAGAAAAAAAAGAAAGGGGCAAAGAAGTTGTTTAGAATTTACTGTTTGGGACAGGTGACCTTAATTTGTGACACTGGGAAGAGTAAACTTTCTAAGTATCCCTAGTATCTGAGATTCCAAGCCTTTAATACCACTTTCAGACTTTAGATATCTACATATAGACCTGCCCTCATTATAGTATTTGAAAGCCAAACTTAGATCCTTATGTAAGAATTTATTGTGCCTGAATATTTGAAGTTTACTAGAAATTTCAGTAAGTGTTGAATTGATGAAATCTGTGTTGATTTCTTCTGATTTCACTTTTTGCTGTCACTTTGTTAACCTCATCATGGTTTGTATTTTTGGAGGAGGGAGGGTGGCTAGAAATCCCTGACAAGATATGCATTAGAAGGGAGAGACCCACATTTGCCATGACATACTATAAATAAAACTGGTTTTAAATTTTCAGCAATTTGTAGAAAAGATGAGGAAGCAAGATCTTTTTCTCAGGGTTCCCAAGATGAATTTTTAAAAGGTCACTGGATAATGAAATTTTTCTAGTAAAATTTGAAATCTTCCCAGTAAATCTCATTCTTCTGAACCCCGTCTCATTCACCAATGTATAGGGTAGAGTGAGCGGATATACTCAGTCTTTGTATAGGCCAGAAATGAAGGGAGCAAGCAGAGAGGGACCAAATATGAGTGCACTTTGGGCAGCAATTCCCGAGCATGAAGGCAGCATCGGTTGTGAGGTTTGTTACAAGTAATTTGCTTCTACGAACATTAATTTTTTTGTGCATATGTGAGTAAATTCAAATTATTCCTATAATAATTTTCCTCTCCATCACCTGCAACTTGCATCAGAATTTCATGAGGTAACAATGCACCCAGATACACATGAGGAGGCATTAATAAAAAGACTGTTTATATAGCATACACCTGTTAAAGGAATCAACAGGAGATTGCAAGACTCCCAAGACAAAGCTGGAAGATGTTTCCCACCCCCCAAAAGATGAAGGGAAAGGGTTACTGGAACGCCATTAGAGCTGAAAGAGGTGCCACCCAGTGTGAACTGCCAAGGTCAGAATAGCACAGTCCTATCAGGAAGTGAGCGGGAGAGAAATACTCCAACCTCTCTCCTACTGCTCTCAGGTTTCCTGCCTTTGTCTCCCATTGCCCCAGCCCAGCCAGAGCCAGCAGCAGTGTTGTCATCAGCTTTCCAGGACCCAGGACAGAGAGCTGCAGAGAATGGATTACAGGGATGGCAAATGGAGCGCTGTCGGTACACATTTCCATCTTCTTTTCTTCCTTTTCTTCTTCCTTTCCCTACCTCCTTTCCTTCTTTCCTTCCTTCCTTTCTTCCTCCCACCTCCCTCTGTCCCTTCCTCCTTCCTTTTCTTTCTTTCTTCTCTCTCTTTCTTTCTTTCTTGTTTTCTTTCTTTAAGGAGAGAAAGAAGTTTGGTTAATTTATTTAGCAGTATGAGCAGGAGTATGGTAACAGTGTGACCATCTAATGAGCATTTTATAGTAGAAAAGAAATAGGGAATTTCAGATCTATGAGGCTAACTCCCAAGGTAGAAATATAGGTAACATCTTCCTCATAGGTATCTCATAGACTATCATTGAACACAACTAGGTTCTATTTGTAACTACATTTGGTAGGCAAATTTCTATTAAGAGTTAAGTATCTGATTTTGGAATAGAGGTCCCCAGGGAATGTAAACTCTGCTTCTGATTCCTTGTCTGTCTTCTTCACCACTGTATACCCAGCATCTAGCCCGGTGCTTCCTGGCATTATGAATGAATGAATGGGAAATTATCTCCATGCACCTCAGATGGGTATGGATTCATTAGACCACATCCAGTTCAGGAATAATGATAGTAACTTTGCTGATTACATAAAATTCTTTAAAAATGAACTACCTTAATTGTCAGTCCCAGATAGCAGTGCTGCTGTTTGCACCTTGATGGTGAAGTGGAGGGCTATAGCTCAAACATATTGTATTCAGTTTGCCAAGGGATAGAAAGAAATCAGGACTAGAACAAAATAGATTCTGGTCCTATGAGCCATGAAGTTTGACCATGATCTTTTTCTGCTGATAGAGATGGGGTGGGGGGTGACAATCCTTTTCTGTCTTTGTTGAAAGTATTCACTGCATATACCCCTCTGCCCCTCAAAAAAGTTTTGGAAATAAAAAAATGTCAAAAGTCTGGGATATATAAAGATGTCCTAAATTCTAAGTTACCCCTCCATATTTAAGATTAAAAACTCATCAGAAAAACCAATGTACATGAGGAGGTATAAGACTCTTCTCTAGGACTAACCTCAATGCCACTGTTATCTGCTGGCCAATGGTTTCTGAGAACAGATTGCCCCCAATCCAGTTATCTATGCATCATAAACCACAGATTATAAAATAAACAGCTCTCCATGGAGGAAGACCTGCTATTAATATTAAAAATCTGCTCTGTTTTCCTGGATTTAGGCATCATCTGCACAGACAAGATGTTATTATCCTGGGGGGAATTAACCTGTGTATTCTCAAGTCACAAGGACTGAATATTTGTAATTAAATAAGTACCCATGAATGCATTAGTAGAGCCATGGAAAGGAATAAACTTGATGCAGCAGCAGGTGAACTGGGAGTAAGATGCCTCGAGAGTCCCTTGTGTATGGGATGGCTTCTGCATCCCTTTCACCCTCATGCCCAGGCTTGGTTCTCACCCATTGCGAAACAAAGCATTTGCAACAGCACAAAGGTACAGAAACAGACCTGTATGAGGCGTATGATGACTTTATGTGTGACACTGGTGCAATGCAATGCAGAGGAGAAAAGGTTACCTTTTCAAAGATAGTCAATGGCTATGCTTATGGAAAAGTCTGAATCTTGACTCCTATCTTACACTCTAAATCTTAGCATGAAAATAAAAAATAAGAAGTCTTCTAGAAAAGAGTATGGGAGATAGCTCCAATGACCTTGGGGAATCAAATTTTTTAAAAACATGATACAATAAATACTAATCATAAAGGAGAAGACTGACAATTGGGACTGCATTAAAATGAAAAAGGTCAGTTCATGAAAATAATTAAGTCAAGTAAAAGACAAGTCACAGATTGGGAGAACATACTTACACACATACACACATACCTATATAAATAAATAATACATACCTATACAAATAAAAGGACACATCTGAAATATAGAAAGAATACCAAGAAATCAAGAAGACAAATACAGGTGGTCCAATAGAAAAATAGGTAAAGACTTGGATAAGCACTTAACAAAAGAATAGGTTCAAATGGCCAACAAACTTGGTAGAATAGAAAGATGATCAGTTGTCAGGTAAATGCAGGTAATTCACAGTGAGAGAGGTTCTAGTCCAGGGTTAGGAGAACTGCTTACAGAATGTAACTAATAAAAGTCCTGAACAGCATGTATGGAGCAGCTATCTGTGGATCAGAAATGGAAATACTAGCAGGTAGAGTGGGAAGCTCAAAGTTTATCATTGAACTGGTGGTGACTTGTCTGTTGTTTTTATATTTTTCTTTGATGTCCACCAGGCCCAGACTCAAAGACAGTCCCAAACCCTGAAGTGCACACCAGGTACAGAAAATGAGACCTCTAGAGGACCACTTGTTTTTTAATTGTCTGCAGATGGGAAACTAGGCCCTTACAAGGCAAAGAGAATGGGCAGTGCTCTATTTTTTGTTTGTATCTTTTTCATTGTCTCCTGCCCCAGCACCTAAACCAGGCCTTGCAGCAGAGGAGGCTGTGATAGCAGCTCCAGTATTGTGGTGCCTAATCCTTTGTGCCGAGACCGTGGGAAGGATCCACATTAATTTTCCTGTTTCCGCTCTTTATCCTCCAGCCTGCTGCATTTTTTCCCCTCTCTGAATCTTCTCTGTCTTAGCAGGCAGAACCAGCTGTGGAAAGTGTATAGCAGGGTGTGGAAGCTAAAACTCTACTTTCTAACCAGAAGACCAGGGAGGGGGCCCCTGGGCACACAGAGGAGGATCTTGAAAAAGCAACTGCACAAACTTGTATGAACTTGTGAGCTCACACCCAAGTTACACATGCATGGATCTACCCCTGAGCAGCATACTGAAGGCTTTGAGAACTGATACATAGTGTAGACCAGTGGTTCTCAAACTTTTTCCACTTGTGTACCCCTTTTAAACCCATTTCCATAAATTACACCCCTTGTTTTTAAAACAACTGTTTTTAAATACTGACACTTTTGTTCAGTGCCTATCTTAATGTAAAATAGTAGAAATGAGGTAATAAGTTAGGAAAGAAAAATTACTACACTAGAAGTACAAACCACAGATTTAATTTTATAATATTCATAACACAGTTAATTATTGATAATGATGATCAAGTATTTGACAAACTTAATTTATTATTAATAATAATATTTATTTGTGTTATCTGAAAGGTCTGTAATAATTGTTATGCACATCATTAGCTAATTGAAACACTGTTAGTGAGATTGTTGATCATGCTTTGATGCAGTTAGTTTCTGGAAAACAGGTTCAAAAGATGCAAGATAAATTTTAAATTTGGACTTGCATTAAGCTTATAGGGGAAGTCCTAGAAACGTCACAAATGGATTGTTCTGAAACTGCATAATCATTGGTAGAAGAGTGGTTTAAGGGAAGTGTTCATAGCCACACCCTCATCAGTCATCATTCGCTAATGTGATCTAATTTTGAAGTGTTTCTATTAGTGGTTATTTAAACTTGACACTTATTGTTCCATAACTCACATTTTGCATTTTTTACTTTGTTTTTTTTCCATTACTGATTATTTTTTGCATACCCTTGAGTGACCTGGCACGTACCTCCAGGTGTATGCATACCACTCCTTGGAAACCAATGGTGTAGAAAATCACTCAGGTTCCAGGTAAACCAGCAAATGGCACACACATAGGACAGATCTGAGTAACACTGCAAAAGCTTTATACACTGAACTGAATTGGCACCACAGATGCTAAGTCAGAATTTGTGGCCTTGGTGTTAGGCAAAGACCTTTATGACCTTAGGTTAGGCAAAGAGTTCTCAGACATGACACCAAAAGCACAATCCATAAAGGTAAACAAACAAATAAATTGGACCTCATCAAAAATCAAAGCTCTTGCTTTGTTAAAAAAAACATATGTATGTATGTGTACACACACACACACACACACATATGCGTGCTGGTCCAGAAAAAATCCACCTGTAAATGCCTCTATTTTTCATATTACATGGCTAGATACTTTCCGGACAGCCCTCAAACATTCAACAAAACTCACTGAACACTTAAAATAAGAGATTTTGTATGTAACATGTATCTTAAAATTGAATAGAAATAATGATGGATCAAACAAATAACAAAATGCCACTACACACTTATTATATTCATGGCTACAATGAAAAAGTGTGGCCATACCAAATGTTGTCTAGAACACAAAGCAGCCAGAACACTCATTTCCTACAAGTGGGGATATATCTATTTTAGAAAATTCTTTGACGCTGTCTCCTTATGGTGTACTTAATCATACTCAGGAATACCTTACTGTGTACCTTATAGAGGGCAGCAGACAGAGCACCAAGACCCATGAGTACTAGTATTCAGAGCAGCATTATCCCAGCTCTAAACTGGAGGCAACCCAGCTATTCATCAAAAGGACTGAAGAAATAAATCATGGCGTACTCAGCCCCTGAAGTGTTATATTGCAATGAAAAAGATAAGCTACTGTAGGAAATAGGGGGTACAGTAATACAAATCTCAGTCAATGCAATCTCACAAACTTATCAGGCAGGCACCAAATGTACCACATTGGATTCAAAGAAAAATTTTTAAGTCTTAAATGAGAATACTCCTATTTTTCTCTTTGTTCAAAAGAAATCAACAACAACAACAAAAAATTCCAGAGTATCAACTAGCTCATTTCTGTCTAATTTATTTCCTAGAAATTGCATTCATGTATCTGAGAACTGAAGTTAGTTAACCAGAGGCTTGTGATTTGAAAGCTGGGGAAGGCATCTCAGGTTTGCTGTGATCAGTGCATGCTGTACAGGCTAAGGGCCATGCAGTGGGGTGGGGAAGGAAAGACAAAATTTGCAGGGCAATGTCATTTTGGGGTTTAAGTTTCTAGAGAGTAAAATATTTCATTCCTGAGTTTTCTACTGCAAAAGACTGTCTTTGTTTTATTTTTCAAAACTTTTTGTTTTACTTTTCTTGCTTTCAATTTAGATTTCTTCATGTGCTCACCCTTCCAGAATCAATAATGATAAATTTCTTGTAGTCAAGAAAATGTTAGTTTTAACCATGAATCAAAGAGCCACAGTCCCACCCACCTCATATCAACCTTACCAAAAATAGTAAATCAAAATTATTTCACAGAAAATGAAAGAGGATTGTCGTTCAAAGCTGAGATTAGCTGCTAGATTGCTCAAGTGTCCAGACCATGACTTTCACTGACATAAAAACAAGATGATTAATTTCAAAGGCTCTCTCAGTATCTCATTTAGCTTTCCCCACTCTCCACCAATTGATAAAGTTACCATGAAGGGAGATGAAGGGACCATCAAAAAATAAAATATTAATGCTCCTGGCTCACCGTGTCTGCAATACTAAGTTCAATCAAGACTGAGTTGGAATAACACAGAATCATAAAATTTTCAGACACCTGAATTTGCAATCTCTGCCTTGGCTGCAGCTCCTCCCCTGCAGCATACTCAAGTGCTCCAATCACCCTCATCCATTACAAAAAGGTTCTATGCTGCTTAAAATTCCAGAGACGTAGAAGGCTCAGCCTGTACTTTCCAGGTTGAGGGTTTTCAGCGAAACTCTCTGCTCTGGGATCACCTGGGACCAATGGGTGCCTGCACTGTTTTTCCATTTGAGCCCCTAGGCCCTCCCAAAATATATTATCTTTCCAACCCTCCTACTCAGGAAAGTTATCCTCACACTGGGCCAATCATGCTAGAATCTGCCTCCCAGGCTGGGTTGCTCTCTTGAGTTCCAGAGCATCATGACTTGTTGAGCCTGGGCACAGTCAATGCCTTCTGTCCCATATCTTGCCCTGATACTGATTAGTTAGTTTTGGAATGTAAGGAAACCAATGTGCATGCTCCATTTCCCATACAGAACAATGGGAAAAGTTCTCATGTCGGGGTCCAGCAGATCTGGGTTTGAACCTCAGCTATGCCATTTGCTAGAAAATCTCTAAATTCACTGACTTACAGTCCCCACAAATAAAGCAGGAATCATGTCTACTTCATTGAGCATTTTGAAACTTGAAAATATAAAATGTTCATTGGCCTCTTTCTTTACACTGCATCATTCCCATTAGAATATAAGCATACAAAGACAACTCTCATTCTAAAAAACAATGAAACTATTCACTTCCCTGCCCCCTCTAGCTTATAATCCATTTCCCTTTTCCTCTCTAACCTTCCAAAGAGTAGTTTAAGTAGTTTCTACTCACTCGCTGCCACTGATTCTCTCCTCACATTGACTCCTGAATTCACTCTAATTGGCCAGATTTTTGTTCTTTCAGATCCCTAGTCAAGATCACTGATGACCACCATGTTGCTAAGTCCAACAGTCAATTCTCAATTCATACCTTCTTGGCTGCTCAGCAGCCCTGCTGCAGGCAGCTACACAGCCCTCCTTGGCTCCCAGGATAGCACCTGCTTCTGTTCTGTCAGCTTCTCCACCTCCTTTGCTGAGTCCTCCTCACCCCTTGCTGCTGAACCACAGAAAGCCCTGACTCTTAGTGACTGTCTCTGGACTCATTGCATTGTAGACCTCACCCATGACCACAGATTTAAATGTGATAAAGGCTGTATATGATGAAGGTTCCCAAATTTATACATCCAGACATTTCCCCTGAACTCCAGACTCCATTCTCATCACTGCTTTTGTCTCTCACACACTACATCCAGTCCATCAGCAAGTCCTATTAAAACATAACCAGACTCTAGCCACTTCTCCCCATTTCCTCCTGGTCCAAGCCACCATCAGCTCTTACATGGACTATTGCAATAGCCACCTTGCTGATCTTCCTGCTTCTGCCCTTGCCGGTCTCTCCTTCACCAGTATAACCAGAGTTATGTTACAATGTGAGACAGATTATTTTGCTCCACCTTTCAGTCTGTTCGGAAACCAAAATCCTCCAGGGCATGCCTCTGCTGCCTTTCATTTTGCTGTCACTGTCACTCTGCTATAACGACATTGGCTTCCTTGGTGCTCCTCAAACACATCAAATGGGTACCTGCCTCATGGCCCTTGCCCTTGCCATCTCCTCTTGTTGGAAAACTATTACCCCAAACACCAAAACACTCATCCCTGTTCTTCTCAGGTCTCTGCCTACATGTTAGAGATCTCTGTTGACTGCACTGTATAAAGTAGCAATTCCTTTCTTCTGTCCCCTCTCCTGGCATTCCTTATCCCTCTTATATTGTCTTAGTTTTATCTATAGCATTTTTCATATGCTTTCATAAAATATAATTGTTTTTGTTAATTATTATCTGTCTCCCCTCATTAAAAGATAAACTTATTCAGTAAGTTATGAAAACCTACATCTCTATTTCCTGCCTAAACAAATGGGGTAAAAAGTCCATTTTCTATTGCCATCCATAAAAACATGGTGAGTAGACAGGATAATAGCTATAGAAATGTACTGAAAATAATTAAAATTGCTACCCAAATGTAAGGCTTCAATTTCATCATCATCATTAATAAAGAAGATTCCAGGGTGTTCCTGCTTCTGCTGTCCTTGCATACCTACCTGCCTATGGAAAGGCTTTCTTCTTACAACTGGAGAAGAAACCCAAATCTCTCCTCATATGCAACAGAAGAGAATGACTGAGGCTGCTGAGGAGCTGTGTAGGCCAGGAAATGGGATAAGTGGCTGTTAGCAAGCCACAGTGTATTTCAGAACCTTAGTTTCCAAAATATGTCAAAATGAGATATTTATAATACCTCCTCTGTCTTGGCTTTCAGAGTTGATAAGATTAAAAGAAATGCAAATATTTGGTCTACTCAGAAGTTCTAGCAAAGGGACTAAATGCAGAATGCTAATGCCAACAGCTTCTGGTTGTTTAACCTATAATCTTGGGTGAGTTACTTTACTCCTCTGTGCCTCTGTTTCCTCGAGTGGAAAGCAAGGTGCTGGTACGATCTATCTCTTAGGGTTGTAGTGTGGTTAACTGCAAATCACTTAGAATATTATCTGGATATACTAATAAATGTTACCTGTCTTTATTATACAGATTTATATATTCAGATGAAAATGATAGAAAATACAGAAAGACATTAATTAAAAAGTTTGTAACAGGTGTAATTGGAGTATGCAAAGGAGAGTTTTGAGTGAATCGGACAGAAGAAATATCCGAAGAGCTACTAACTGAAAAATTTTGAAATTGATAAAACATGCCAAGTTACTTTCATAAATCACCTCCATTCTTTGAGTCACAGTTTTCACATTGTAAATTTGAGAGTAATAATAACTTTCCTAACAGTTATTCTAAAACAGAAAAAAAATAGACTATCTTAAATTAAAAGATACTAGGTGGAGTTGAAAGTGGGAATACTGTATTGAAAATAGGTAGATTAAATTATTAAGTGCATATTGGATGCTAAGATTCTAGGAGGAGGCTGGAAGATTCTCTGCAGCATATGTCTAGTGCAAGAAGAAAAATGTACAGATATTAACCTCAAAAATTCCACAGATAAGTGTCCCAGCTAGATCACCATATCATGTACAAAATGAACATACCCCACCGAAGTGCTTGAAGTTTCCCATCACTATTAGTTTTTCAATCTTCAATGTGGGTAGACAGCCAAAGATTGCCATTACCCTGATGATATCTTCTGAATGGAATTGTAGAAACCAAAACAAATAAACAAGAAAAAATTAACTTGAATAAAATAGTTTGTGCAAGGGAGGAAAAGTTTAAAAAATGACTATGAGTATCCTTGGAGAGACAAGGAAAAATATCATACCATGAAACAAGAATACAACGTTATTTCTAAAGGAAAATTTAGAGAACAATAAGAACTACTAGAAATTTTTGAAATATGACAGCAGAAATAAAAAATACTCAGTAGAAGAAATAAATACAAAACTTGAGAAATCTCCCCCCAAAATGTCAAAGATATAGAAATGAAGCAACAAAAAATTTTTTTAAATTAGAAAACCAGCCCAAGGCATACCTCATTTTAATAATGGATTTTCTGGGAGGTAAAAGCAGAGGAGAAATACTCAGCAATGAAATACTCCAAGAAAAATTTTCAGAACTAAAGAACATGAGTTACTTGATTGAAAATGCTTGCTGAATGCCCAGCACAATGGATGAAAATAAATCAACAACAAGTCACATAATTGTAAAATTTTAAAACAGTGGGAACAAAATAAAGAGCTCACACACACACACACACACACACAAACAACAACTGAAAACAGAATGGCTTGAATATTGATAGAAGGCAGTAAAGTAATGCTTTCAAATTCTGAAATTTACTCCCAACTGGGACTGTTAGCCAGATTATCAATAAAACATGATGGTAGAATAAAGTCATTTCAGACATATCGTCTCAGCCAGCTTTTCCTGCATAATGAACAACCACAAGCTCACAAAGGAATATACAATATATATTTTCATTCTTGCTCACATGTTTATGGATTAGCAGAGATGAGTCTTCATGAGGCTCTGAGTCTGTCAGTCACCTGGTGAGGCTCTAATCCATGTGTAAATACTGAATGTTGATCTAGGCAAAATTATGAATTAACTATATTTGTAGAATGAAGGTATGGAAAGGAAGAATATACATGATGGGGGAGGATAGGAAAGAGAGCTAAATCCTCTGGAGACAAAATAGCATAGTAGAAAAAAATTTTGAATAATAACTGCCCTAATAATAATAGCAGTCACTCTCCAGTCTCTTCCTACCCTTGATCTTCTACTTAAAATGAATTAATTGCACTTGTTCTAATAAGCCAGGTTCTCTTACCTCTGGGCCTGGGTTGTGTTTTTTTCTCCACTGCTCACTCCATCTTTCCTGGCTGTTTCCTTTCTCTCTTTTGAGTCTGTCCCTAGCTTTCACTTCTCTGAGAGAGAGATTTCTCCTATGTACTCCTATAGAAACATATGCCCACCCACATCAGAGCACTTGCCACATAATATGAAAATTTCTCCTACACTTGTCAGGTTCAGTCATAAACCTGCAAGCCCAGCTAACCATTGGATGCCTGGTACCCAGCACAATGTCTAGCACTTAAACAGTATTCAATATGTACTTATTTCTCAGGATATTTTTACAGTTGTTCAAAAACACATACATCTTGGGAGAATTATTATGCAGATAAAATGCCATAACAGATGTGAAAACATCTTAGAAAGCTAAAAACATTATGAAAAGAATAATATATAATAAAAATAAAACGTGTTTTAGAAAAGCCTTGACAATGTATAAAAGAGAAAAGGAGACAACAATATCTTTCCCTTGATAATGATACAGCTATTTTACTGGCAGAGAGCATCAGTTCCCACGTAGTGGTACGTGTGCCCCTGTGGGTATGTGCTGGGTCAATCAGGAGTATGTGAAAAATAGTAATGACAAAAAAACAAGTAAAGTAAAAAAATGCAAAATGTTAGTTATGGAACACTAATGTTAAGTTCAATTCACTGTTAATAGAGACACTTGAAAATTAGATCACATTAGCGAATGATGATTGGTGAGAGCGTGGCTATAAACTCTTCCTGCAAACCACTCTTACCAATCAGTATGCATGGTTTCAGATCAATCCATTTGCAATGTTTCTAGAACTCCCCCTAATGCATAAATACATCTGTAATCAGACTATTTATCAGTTTAATTGTTTAATTAGTAAGTGTGTTGTCTTTAATCATGATTCTTTTCCAGTAGTTTTTTTAATTTAATGTTTAAATACTTGATCGTCATTATCAATATTTAACTGTTACAAATATTGTAAAATTAAATCTGTGGTTTGTACTTTTAAGGTAGTAATTTTTCTTTCCTAACTTACAACCTCATTTCCACTATTTTACATTAAGATAGGCACTGAATGAAAGTGTCAGCATTTGAAAATGGCTGATTTAAAAACAAGTGTAACAATTTATAGCAATGGGTTTAAAGGGGGTCCAAAATGGAAAAAGGTTGGGAACCACTGGCCTAGAGTGATCATTTAACCCCTTTAAAATAATAACACCATTCTCTTAAGTGTGTGTTGATAGCAAATACTTAAAAGGGCAGGGTGCAAGTCTGTGGAGGATACACAGGAGAACAAAAAATGTGGAAGAGATAAGCCATGGGCACCAGTAAGTTAAACTAGAAAGTATGGGGGATTGAGACACCAAAGGAGTGAAGGGCATTATGAAAGTTTAGAGAAGGAAGCACTGCTTACCACTAGAAGTATCAAAGAAGACTTTATGGAGATGACTTGAGAGATGAGTAGAAGCTGCATAGGTTCTGATGAATATTATCGATGTGTGTACCATAGCTACTTAACATTTATATACCTAAGCAAGTGATCACCATGATGAGACCAGTAACCATCTGACACCATACAACAATATCACAATTTTATTGACTATATGCCCTATGCTGCACATTACATCCTCATGACTTATTTGTTTTATACCTAGAAATTTTAACCTCTTATTCTCCTTCACCTCTTATTTCCCTTCACCTTACTGTTTTAAATTTTTCAATTATAGTTGACTTTCAATATTTATATTAATTTCAGGTATGCAGCTAGTGATTAGACATTTATATAATTTAAAAAGTGATTGACCTAACTAGTCTAGTACCCATCTGATGCTATGCATTATTTATTACTATTTTATTGACTATATTCCCTATGCTTTACTTTATATCCCCATGATTATTCCATAACTATCAATTTATACTTCTTAAATCCTCCCCTTTTTAACCCTGTCCTTCAATTACCCTCTCATCTGTCACCTCAATAAATCTGATACTCATCTGACACCATACATAGTTATTACATTATTATTGACTATATTCGTTATGCTATACCCTACATTACCATGACTACTGTGTAACAATTTGTACTTCTTAATCACTTCCCCTTTCTTACCCACCTCCAAAATCCCGCCCATCTGGCAACCAACAAAATATTCTCAGTATCTATGAGCTTGTTTCTGTTTTGTTTTGTTCATGGATTCCACATATAAGTAAAATTATACTGCATCTGTCTTTCTCTGTCTGACAGACTCCACTCAGTACAAAACTCTCCAGGTCCATCCATGACACTATAGATGAAAAGAATCCATTCCCTTCCATGGCTGTATTCCACTGTACACATGTACCACCTTCTCTTTATCCATTCATTCATTGATGGACACCCAGGCTGCCTCCACATCTTGGCCATTGTAAACAATGCTGCAATGAGCATATGGATGCACACATTCCCTCAAAGTAGCATTTTGGGTTTCTTGAGATAAACATCCAGAAGTGAGGTTACAGGGTGTTTCTTAATCTCTTGTTATAGCTTTTGTTTTAAAGTCTATTTTCTCTGGTATAACTATTGCTACCCATGATTTTTTTTATCATTTTCATTTTCAGGAAATATGTTTTATCCATCCCTTTACTTTCAGTCTGCTTGTATCTTACAATCTGAAGTGAGTCTCTTATAAGCACCACAAGGCTTGACAATTAAGTTCATGAATTCATCCTAAAAAAAAAGTGTTACATACCTCATTGCTAAATATCACTATAGTCACCTTTGAAGTATTCCCCTTGGTTCTGAAGGAGCTCACTTATGAACAAAAGCAAAAGGGAATCTACTCTCCTTTGGGTAGAGTCAGCACCTAGTCTATCCTTCAAAACAATTTTGGAACTCTTTTTCTGGAATGGCCATCAGAGCTGTTGTCATATTACCCTTGATGTCCTGAATGTCATCAAAGTGTTTTCCATTTAATATTTCCTTTATCTTTGGGTTAAAAAGTCATTGGGGGGCCAGATCAAGTGAGTAAGGAGGGTGTTTCAATATAGTTATTTTTTCTACTGGCTAAATACTCCCTCACAGTCAGTGCTGTGTGAGCTGGTGCATTGTCCTGATATAAGAGCCATGAGTCGTTGGCAAAAAGTTCAGGTTGTTTTCAGCTAACTTTTTCAGGCTGCCTTTTCAGCACTTCCAAATAATAAACTTGGTTAACTGTTTCTCTAGTTGGTACGAATTCATAATGAGCAATCCCTCTGATGTCAAAAAAGATGGGCAACATCATTTTGACTCTTGATTTGGACTGATGAAATATTTTTGGTCATGGAGAATTGGCTGACTTCCATTGTGCACTTGGACACTGTGTTTCAGGGTTGTATTGGTGCACCCATGTTTCATCACCAGCGATAACACAGCCCAAAACATGATCTTGCCTCTCCAAAAGGTCTTGGCAAACTTTGACTGTCTTTTGCTTTTGTTCATAGGTGAATTCCTTCAGGACCAATTTTGCACACACATTTCTCATGCCAAGATTTTCTGTCAAGACTTTTCTAGCTGTTTCTTCATCAATGTTTACTTGGTCTGCTATGTTTCTCACAGTCAGCTGACACACAGTTCTATGATTTTTGTAATGTTTTTGTCAGTTCTGCTAGTTACTGGTTGCCCTGACCTCTCTTCATCAGTGACACTTTCTCTTCCCTCAGAAGTATATTTAATTCATTCCTACACTGCCATTTTTTCATGCCATTATCCTCATAAACTTGGATTAACACATTCCTGATTTCACTTCTATTCTTGCCAAGTTTAACAAGAAATTTCATGTTTGTTTGTTGCTCTAATTCAATCTCTGATATTCTCACAATGGCACACAAAACACGCAACAACAATAATGAACACCACTCAGCAAGGCACCGCCACACATCGGCATGAACACAGCTGTGAGACACAGGTATACCAAGGTTATGAAAGCTTACCAAGTTGTTTGTACAGTGCTGCCAATGTAAGCACACAGTTGAAAGTTTGTGAACTTGATCAGATCTGGTATGTAAGGATCTTGTTTTCTCATTCATTCAGCCATCCTATCTTTTAATTGAACATAATTGTAGATAGATACATAGTTGTTGCCATTTTATTACTCATGATTTTGATCTTTTTATTTTTTTAATCTTAAAGCAGTTTCTTTAACATTCTTTGTAAAACTGATTTGGTGGCGATGAACTCCTTTAGCTCTTTCTTCTCAGGGAAGCTCTATATCTGTCCCTTGATTTTAAATGATAGCTTTGGTGGGTAGAGTAATCTTGGTTGTGTCCTTGCTTTTCATCACTTTGAATATTTTGTGCTAATCTCTTCTGGCCTGCAAAGTTCTGTTGAGAGATCACTGATGGTCTAATGGGAGCTCCTTTGTAGGTAACTAACTGCTTTTTCCTTGCTCCTTTTAAGATTCTCTCTTTGTCTTTAACCTTTGACATTTCACTTATGGTGTCTTGGTGTGGACCTCTTTGGATTTATATTGTTGAGATTCCTGTGCTTCCTATTCTCGTATGTCTAATTACTTCACCTGGTTAGGAAACTTTTCTGTTATTATTTGTTCAAATAGGTTTTTTTTTTTATTCATTTTTATTGTTAGACTTATTGGGGTGACATCTGTTAGCAAGGATTACATAGGTTTCAGGCATACAATTCTACAGTGCATTGTCAACTTGATGTATAATAATTTCACCACCTAATGTGACTTCTCTTTCCATCACCTTATAGTTAGCTTCCCCCCCTCCTCTCCCACCCCCTCCCCTTTCTCCCCTCCCTAACCCACTCGTCCCCAAATAAACATTAAACTATTGATTGTGTCCATGGGTTATTTGTTTGTTCATTTCTTTTTTTCTTTGCTTTCAGTTTTATATTCCGCATATGAGTGAAATCATGCAGTTCTTTGTTTTTTCTGTCTGGCTTATTTCAC